>PISX010022615.1:0-31355 GCA_004024625.1 Mellivora capensis
AAATCAAAACCACAATGAGATATCACCTCACACCAGTCAGAATGGCTAAAATTAACAAGTCAGGAAATGACAGATGCTGGCGAGGATGCGGAGAAAGGGGAACCCTCCTACACTGTTGGTGGGAATGCAAGCTGGTGCAACCGCTCTGGAAAACAGCGTGGAGGTTCCTCAAAAAGTTGAAAATAGAACTACCCTATGAACCAGCAATTGCACTACTGGGTATTTACCCTAAAGATACAAGCGTAGTGATCCGAAGGGGCACGTGCATCCAAATGTTTATAGCAGCAATCTACAATAGCCAAACTATGGAAAGAGCCTAGATGTCCATCAACAGATGAATGGATAAAGAAGAGGTGGTATATATACATGATGGAATACTATGCAGCCATCAAAAGAAATGAAATCTTGCCATTCGCAACGACGTGGATGGAACTAGAGGGTATCATGCTTAGTGAAATAAGTCAATCAGAGAAAGACAACTAACATATGATATCCCTGATATGAGGAAGTGGAGATGCAACATGGGGGACTAGGGGGGTAGAAAAAGAAGAAAAGATACAAGATGGGATTGGGAGGGAGACAAACCATAAGTGACTCTTAATCTCACAAAACACACTGAGGATTGCTGGTGGGAGGGGGTCTGGAAAGGCGGGTGGGGTAATGGACATTGGGGAGGGTATGTGTTATGGTTAGTGCTGTGAATGTGTAAACCTGGCGATTCACAGACATGTACCCCTGGGGATAAAAATATATTTATAAAAAATAAAAATTAAAAAAAAAGATAAAAATTATTAAACACCTTGCCCAGCAAATGGAAATTCTCAAAAACCAATAGCTGTTGTAATTATTATTGTTGTTATTGTTATTTTGAATTATTAATCTTTTCATTATATCTAAAACAGTCCTTTTTTTTTTAATTTATTTTTATTTCTTTTCAGCGTAACAGTATTCATTGTTTTTGCACCATACCCAGTGCTCCATGCAATACGTGCCCTCCTTAAAATCCACCACCAGGTTCCCCTAACCTCCCACCCCCCGCCCCTTCAAAACCCCTCAGGTTGTTTTTCAGAGTCCATAGTCTCTCATGGTTCACCTTCCCTTCCAATTTCCCTCAACTCCCTTCTCCTCTCCATCTTCCCATGTCCTCTGTGTTTTTTCTTCATCCCATGAGACTAGCCAGACCATGTGACTGGCTTCCAGGCAAAAGTGATATAAGCTCTTTGTGGGGCCTGACCATAACAACTTCTCCACAATTCTCCACAACTCTCTCCTTCTTGGTCTGACAGCTGGAAGCAAATATCCTAAAGAGGAGACCATAAGAGACGGTAAACCACAAGACGAAGGGGCCTGAGGCCCTGGGCAGCCAAGTGAAAGGCCACTCACTGAGCATCCACGTCTGTTGTTATGTGCAAGGAATATATTTTTATTACGTGAGTATATTTTTACTATGATAATATATGTGAAATCCCCTGAGATGTTGGGGGTTGTTTCTTAGAAGAACAAGTGATACCCTAACTAATACAGACATTAAAGGGGAATCTTAAAGATTCCTCAAATTTTTCTGAAGAAACAAAAACTCACTTGAATTAGCAAAGATTCAGGCAATATCATCAGAAGCATATGGAAATATCTCAAGAATCCCAGGACAGAGCTACAGTCAGCTTTTGTAAGGGACCAAAACCATGAACTATAAAACTACCAACACAAGTTACTCCTTCCGTCTCTCTGGCAATGCATGGAATCACCTTTCTGTATACCCTTCATTTCCTTTGTCTACAGACTGTCTCTGCTTCTCCTGGTACCTAATCCAAAGTCAGCTGCCTTAGGTTGCACTAATGACCCTCTCAGAGAAGTTGATTGGCTCAGGCTGGATCAAATTTACTCCCTTGTCTGATCAGCTGTGACTAAGGGGAAATATACTTTGCATACAATGGTCAGTTCTCACAGAGGGACCCCATTAGGTATCTCTAAGAATAGTAGTGGGATTAGAAGGAGCTCTTACATAACTCATCGAGATAAGTATTGGTGGGACCAATGCTTTATCTTTTATTTTGTAATTATTCCATTGTTTTTACAACTTGCCCTTCTATTTAAACAAAAAATGTACGTTTAACAAAAGAGTCTTCTTAGTTATCTATCATAATTAAGACTATACTTGAAGTTTTGGTCCCTTGGAATTTGATCTTCATTATTAAGACATAATAATTCTAAGTCGATGAGGCAAAATTTAACACTATATCATCTCCCATTAAATGTTAGTTATGTGCTATTGAACTTACTCGGCAAGGCAGACTGGTTGAAATGCTGGCAATTTCCTGCTGGCCTTGATACTTAGCAAGAATAATTTGTTAGACATCCATCTCATTCCTTCTAGGTAACAGGAATCATGCAGAGTGTTTGCAATGCCCTAGCATTGTCTTAATGTTCAACTATGCCATGTTTTAAGCTTCAGCATGCAGACATCCCCTGGGTTTACTCTGAAACTCCCTGTTCAAATTATTTCATCCAGTTGCTCTCAGTTGGAATCTCCTCCAGCTCTCCAACTGAATTGCTTTGCCACATCCGGGGCCAATCAGCAAAAGCTGTTTATCTCTCAGAAGAGTATGAACTGTTGATTCCCAACACACTCAGCACTCACTTTCCAGGGAAATAAACTATCATTTTCATTAAGTAATTTCCATTGAATTTCTGGGGCCAGATAATGGAGGATGATAGCAAGGATAAGATGTTTGCCATGAAATATAAAATCCAGTGGGGTATCCTTAGCTTATCATAAAAAGGGATGATGGAGGCCGGAGAAAGGGAAGACCCATAAACTGATGAGAGGGAGAGAAAGATTCTGAGGGCATTTCTTCATACCTACCTCTCTGAAATGCAGAAAGAGATGAGGAGGAGGGAGGTGACACTGAGTGAAAGAACATACGAGAATAGCATCTCCTAAACGTGACCTAGGGTTTCTGCCTTCTCCTTGGCTGTGGCTGGGAATACCAGAGGCAGATGTGAATAAAATCATAAAAGTAGGGCATGGCCAAAGGGAGTAGGGCTTTCCAAAGATCTAAAGGTATTGGCCATGAGTGAGGCTAGGGGAACGCCAGAGCCATGGACATGTGTCATGCACTAGAGAAACCAGTAAGAAATCCGGACCCAAATGGGTTCCCCACTTCAGCAAACAGGGTCAGATGGAAGACAGCCACAGGTGTGGGAGTCTAGCAGTTTAGGAAAGGGCAGTGACTAGATTTCCATGTATCAGTTGTCCATTGTGTGTTTACTGTTTTCAGCTTCTTTTCTGAAAATCTCGTGATAAAGCATGCTAAAGAAGGGGACTCTTGGGCCATGCCTTTTACATTCTTGAGATAGTCCCAGGGTGCCAAGAAAGGCAAGCTTACCAGCAAAACCAGTAATAATTCCCCTCTGTTAGCACTCTGCCAGGGGTACATGTCCTCACCTGAGCCCCAGGATGGAGACAGTATTGTTGCTACTTTATAGATGAGGAAACTGAGGCTCAGATACTGTGGGTGTCGATGAGGCTAGGTATGATTCCTGAGTTCGATGATTTGAGAACCTGACTATAAGTATAGAAATCTACTCCTTTCAAGTGTTCTGGAGGACTAAGGAAGGTGCATTCCACTCTTACTACATTAAAGCTTCTAGCATGGTACAAGAATGAATAGCTGTTGCTTTGTTCATGTCCTCTGCATGAACTTGTGCTGCTAAGAGCTGTGTTGGAGGGATTATGTCTGGGCCAAGCAGAGCTCTGGTTTTGCTTCTTCCAGCCTCCCAGAGAAGCCCATCTGGGAGCATGGTAAGTAGTAGCAGCAGTGCATCCGTAAGTAGGAATATCTGAGAATCAGGGCTGGTCCAGCTCATTTATGTGCTATCTCCTGGAGCCTAGAGGTCTGGGTGCATCCCAGCAGTGAAAGTGGTCCAGGGAGGATGCTGATGTGGCAGCCTGAGGCATGACTGGGGTCTTGGGCTCTAGACTGAAGGTCTGCCCATGGCCCTGAGTCTGGGATACAGTTAGGAGCAAATACTCACTGCGCAGTGTTGGGGAAGAGGTGATGGACTGAAAGAAGCAAAGACTTCAGGAAGAGCATTGGAGTACCTTTGCAATCCCAATATTCCTGTGGCCCACCCCCCAACATTTTGAAATTCAGCAGAAGCAGCCATATTGGCAGCCTCTGCTGCTGACTCCCTCGGAGGGTATTTTGTTATCTTATCAGCCCAGATGACTCAGAGAAGCAAGCGTCTGAGGGGTGACAGGATAGATTAGATGGAATCTAGGGTGCTTCCCAGTCTGAGATTATGGTTGTATGATGAAAGGACATGTGCTTGGCTTTATTATGGAGTCCCCACCCTCCAAATGCCTCTGACTGAGTCCCCTCCTCCGGAGATTGTCGCTATGGGTCCCAGCCTCTTCCATCGCTCTGTGCAGTGCTCTTGGCCTCTGGTCATTTAGTGAAAGGAAACCCTGCAGAAGATAACTCTGTGTGCCTTTGGCTGTCTGGACCACTCCTGATCCATTCTTCCTTCAGTTACTGGAGTTTGGGAGACATGTGTTATAGAAAACCATAGGTTTTAGGAAGCAAATTCTAAGAGGACCAAGGACCTGCAAGAATAATTAATAGATGGTGATAAGCAAACCAATTAGCAAATCTTTTTTTTTTCAGATTTTATTTATTTATTTGTCAGAGAGAAAGTGAGCACAAGCAGGGGGAGGGACAGAGGCAGAGAGAGAAGCAGGCTCCCTGCTGGGCAAGGAGACTGAGCTCAAGGCAGGTGCTCTACTGACTGAGCAGGTGCCCCCCAATTAACAAATCTTATTAGAAAATTGTCTTTTTAGGACTTCACTTGCCCCACACAACCAAAACCCACATGAAAATCCGGCCAGTGCCTACAGAGCAGTTATGATGCAGGGCAGAGTAGAAAGGCAACTCCAGCATAGCCAGGGAGGTCTGTCCACTGGGAATGGGCTGTGCGGCTTTTGTGTGTCTTCAAGAAGAAGTGAGGCCTACCTGTACTATGAGAGTTGCTGAGCCCAGTGTGAATTGTTCTCTGCAGACATCCTACACTTGGCCAAGCAGTTCAAACGCTCATGAGCTTCCCGAAAGGAGAAGAGAAGAGAGATGACACAGAAGTACATCTCATCAGGCAGCTGTGTTGTCACTTTGAATTCTACTGTGCAATATGGCAACCATTAGCTAGATGTACATGGTAATTTAAATTTAAATTTAATAAAATGAAATGAAACGGAAGGTTCAGGTCCTTAGTCCCACCAGTCACAGTTTAAGAGCTCAATGGCTATGTGTAGCTAATGGCTACCATATTGGACAGAGCAGATATAGAGAACTTCCTTCATCACAGAAAGTTCTACTGGAAAACACTGGTCTAAAACATAAGCCCCAGGATACCAGGTCTCTTCTCTTCCTTATTCCCTCTCTGTCCATAAGCACATAGAAAGAGATAAGCACATGACTGACTATAGGTGAGATTTCCCCTAAGGCATTGCTCTCCAAAATAGGGTCCTCATCAACCTCTCCAGGCTTCATGTCTCATTACTCCTCCATTCATTAAACATTTATTTATTAAGGGCCTTTGATGTGCCCAGTTCCCTGCTAGAGGCTGAAGGCAAAAAATAAGACCTAATGCTTGTCTTTACAGAGATTACTTTCTACCAGGTAAGACAACAAACACAAAAACAAGTAAATGCACCCAATAATTACAGTTGGTGAGAAATATCATGACAGGAACAAACATGGTGAGAAGGGCAATGACATACCTGCTTCATGGAGAGTGGCCAAAGCTTCCTCTGAGGAGGTGGCATTTCAGAAATTCCCTGAATCCATATCCCCAGAATGTACCACAGAATCCCCAGAGGAGCACTCTGTAAATAGTTAGTGGGTGGATAAATGAGAAGAAACCTGTAGTCAAAGGGTCAGGGTAGGCCATTCTTGGCAAATTGAGTCTACAACGTTTTATGGGGGTATGAACATGGTCAGTGCAAAGAGCAGAAAGAAACCCATTGAGACACAGGCAGAATTGGCAGGCAGGAGAGAGAGGGAAGTTAGGATTTTGAGAAGTATGTGGGCCTCTTTTTTAAGGGTGCATGACATGATCTAAGTTGTGTTTAAATAAGACCACTCTGTGGAGACTGGGTTCTGGTGGGGAACAGGCAAGAAGAGTAGAAGCAGGAGATCTAGCAAAGAATTTCTAGCAGCTTCCACCAAGAAGATATGAAGATAGTGGTTGGACCACCCTGAGAGTGGGGGCAGGGAGAGCTGAGGACATACCTGCTGGGCGACAACCAGATGGGACCAAATATTCCCAAGGTTGCTCAGACTCCTGCTGGGCTTTCCATCTCCACCTTTGCCTTCCTTCCTCAGCCCAGGATGAGCCTCCCTTCCATTTTTGCTTTGGAAATTTCAACGACCTTTCAAGACCTCAGATTTATCTTTCCCCTCTGTGAATTTACCCCTTATGGCTTGGGAAGATTTCAGCACAAATTATCTGTACCACTCACCTATGCTGTATTCAGCACGATATGTCACATTCTGATATTTTTAGTTTGCTCATCCATGCTGCATGAGAAAGTACTGAATGAGCTGGGTACCTCTTCAACATCTTCCTGCACCTTATCTCAGAGTTAGCACCTTGCCCAATATCTTAGATGTGAGTGTGCAGTAGTATTTGTTGAAGGAACAAATAATTGTGTCCTGATGTAGATCTTTCTCCGCATGGAACATCTTATTTTTATTTCATAAGCTCCCTTCTTTCAATGGCATTTCCTAACCAACTCTATGGAGAGGAGGCAAAACTATTCTTTTACACATAGTATCTGTCCCTGGTGGGCTGTATTTGGCAGCAACAATGGACTGAAGCCTCCAAAAGCTTGGTAAGGGCTGTGGGGAAGCGTGAATTGTGTTCAATTAACTCCTGTTATTCAAAGTAAATGGAGGTGCTTAAGCCAACAGTCATATATTCTCAATTGTTCCTATGACTCAACTGTGAACTCCTCAAACACAGTTTATTCATCTAGCATAGGCAGGACAGCATAAGCCCAGCACACAATAGGCTTTCTGGACACATTGGTCCAGTGTACAAAGAGTCCTAGGAGCAAGGAGTCTTCTGAGGAACCCGCGTGAAGGGAGAAGCCCCTTGGTGGCAGGTCACTCTGGAGTTAGGGACCCCACGGAGAGGTGGCCTCACTGTGCCTGTGATGGTAGCACTACATTATCATTGCCTGCCCTGCCCCACCTGGCAGCAACTATAAGGGCAAATACAATCAATCAACTGTTTCCCATCTGACCTGTCACCTGCCATCACTGAGAGTTATACCATTCATTCTCTCTACCGCTTCATTCATCCTTCCCATATCTTATATCCTTCTTCTATTTGACAGGGATCCTGGCAAAGAACCCCCTTTTTTCACTCATTTAATCAGGCCAGATATGGAAAACATGGGCTGTTCCTTTCCTTCTTTCTTTAATCTCTTAAAGGGATTTTTTTGTAGGTATTTCACTTGCAAACATTAGCACCACATCTGTTTGGGTGTTAGCTCAGAGGGTCTTAATTTGTGGTAACTTCCAGCTCATTATCACAGTCTTAATTTTGGAAACAGAATGAGAGGTCTCTATGCAAGGAAGCTGGAAAGGAGGCTCCATGTGAGGGCTGCCCTGACCCGACTCTTGTATGAGTATTCTGTTTAAATTTGCTACCATCCCTGGAAGAAGTGCTTCCCTCCTCCTCTGTTTCTAGTGCTGATGGGAGGGGAAGGGGTTCCTCCTATTTTCTGCAGCCCTTTACTTAGGCAGACATGAATAATTCAGGACACTGGCTCCCTTTCTGAAAGCCCAGGTGAGGGCAAAGGGCCTAGCCCAGGCCAGCAGCTCATTTGCTTTCTCCTGCCAGACTCCACAGAGATCACACAGGGCTCCCAGCTGGCCAGACCACAGCTGCACTCGGAGAGGAGAGCATGGTAAGCATTGACTTTGGAGTTGAGCTCTGCTTCTCTCTTTAGCTACTTACCAGCTCTCCTTATTTGATGAGAATGTCAGAGGCCATGTCTGGCTTGGATGCCTCTCTGTCCCTTCTGAACACCAGCAAGCTACCCGCAGAAGGCTCTGATCCCAGGCTCGGACCCAGGCTTCCTACACCAGACCAGGTAAGGCGACTTTGAATTCATCCTTTGATTTTACAAATATTCATACAAGACTCAAAGATAAAAATGTGGATGGGGCTGAGGAGACCTGACTTACAGCCTGATCTAGGCTTTCCAAAGGAGGTCCAGAAGGAGTCGAGATGGGCCTCCAGGATGGGTACAAATCGCAGAGCTGCGGGGACCTACACAAGCAGGTGTTTACACTCTCTCCTCTCCACAATCTTCAAGATGCTTTAGCTCTGATATTGTTTGTTCTCCACCCAGTCCTCAAATATTCCCCGGAATCTGTTATAAATGTTGCTACATTCAATATTTCTCCTAAAGATAATACCTAACTGGTCACAGACCAGTGATAGGAGATTTCTAAATTGTGAGAAATGATTCTGATTCCCAGAATAAAGACACAGCAGCTTGGGTCCAATCTCTACCAGCCTTCCCTTCCCTCCTCCCCAATGCCTTCATTCCTTGACTTCTGTCAGCGCACTGAACCACCTCTCACTGGAAAGGGCCATATCAATCGTGTAAAGATCTCCAGAGAACACCACAGAACTTTCTTTGACATTCCACTCCCCCACGCAGAACTACCTTCTCACAGACCAAAATACTCACATGGCTTCTGAGGGCTCCTCCTCTCTTTTATCTCCGGAAACAATTAGTAGCCCATCATTCGTTACCCTTCTCTTAAAAGTGACACCTACTAACCTGAAGATGCTTCACAGCTGTGTTTAGACTTTTGGCCCCCGTGACCTCTCTCCAGCAGTTACTTAAATTGTTAACTAATCTTTCCTTGCCTCCAGACCTGTCTAGTCCAGTTTATCCCACACACCACACCACGGCCAGTTGAATCTGCTCATGGCAGAATTTTGTTCTCATCATTGCAAGCGTACCCTCCCAAAGGCATAGGAGAGCTTCCCCTTGACAGGTAAACTAAGGATGAAAGTGTCATGGGAGGCTTCTGTAAAGGGCAGCCTGGCACTCATGCTTTCCAGCTAACTCCCACTCTCCTTGCTCCCTCACATCTCAACCATTTCTCCTCACAAGGTTGTCTCCAGCCAGCAGGCACCCCTAGGGTTCTCATTCCTGCCTAGCAAAATGCGACCCCTTCCCCAAGTGCCACAGGGCTGCATACATTCATTACACAGGCTCCTATTTGCTCAGAGAAGGTCTGGTTATAAAGACAGACACAAACACAGACATTTCAACACATTTAATATGGTAAACCCAGGGCTCTGGGGGCTGCTCTGAGAACACAGCAGGGAGACTCATAACCTGCTTTTTGGGGATAACATTTACATTGTGGCTCAATGGACAGGAGGGAGTTGGTCACATGAAGAAGTGGGTGGAAGGGGATTCCAGGGAGAGGGGACCACTGAAGCAAAGAAAACTCAAAGCAGTTTATTAGAACACATGGTAGATGGTAGAGAAGGCACAGACCAGTTGTTATGAGCATCTGCCACACAGAAAGCCTGTGCTACACACTTGGCTTGGCTGATCTTGGTGGACACACCTGACTACCTGTGAGGTGCATCATTCTCATCAAAGCTGTTCTACAGATGAAGACACTGAGACAACAAAATAAGGGAAGGTAGCCATGCTCACATAGGCAGTAAGTCAAGCATGGAGCCCATGCTTGAAACCAGGATAGAGATCTACATGCTGTTCTGCTCAGGCTGAGGCTCCACTCAGGGCAAAGTATGGGATGCCTTCAAAGGTCTCAGTTTACAGGCTCCATATCTGGCTTTGAATCGATTTCTCGGGCAATCACAGACATGCTACAAAGACTTTCTAGGTCTTGGTTCTGCAACTCTGGCAGTTGCATGGTGCTCAGCCAGAGAGGGATTGTGTCCCCCAGAAGCTATCTGGCAACATATGAAGGCATTTTTGGTTTGTCACAGTTGTGGGAAGGTGCTCTGGGCATCTCATGATGAGAGGCCGCGGTGTTGCTCAATACCCCATAATGCACAGATGCCTTGCAATGAAGGAGAACTACAAATTTCTACAGAGTGGGCACTGGGATTTCCACAAGCAGCCTATATCACATACTATTCTGATGTGCCAAGAGCTAATGTGGGGGAGGCTTCCAAGGAGGACACCATTGGCTTAAAGGGCAGAGTCCCCAGGGGCTCTCAATTCTCTTGGATGGAACTTTTCCACATGTGCCTCAAAGATAGCATCCACTTCCCCTATGAACCCAAGGCCCTGTGGCTGCCTGGCCTCCTGGCCACAGTTCATCAGCTTCCATGTTGCTGGGTTGTTTTCTCCCTGATGTTGGACCTCCTTGCCTGACTGCATTGCATCCTGCTTGTTCCTGGCATTGCCCCTGACAGCTGGACTTATTAAGGAAAATGCTCAGCCCTAGAGAAAAATGCTCTGTGTGGCCCCACCAGACTCCCTGGCTTAACCTGTCCTCAGAGCAGCAGAGACAGAAGTTTCTTCTCTGTACAGCATCACCCCAGTTATCTGTATTTACTCTGAAAATCACTTCCTCTGCTTTACTGTTTTCCTTTGAGCCCAGTTGCCTGCTCCATTCTCTGTCCTTTCTGTTTATTTCCACTTCTCATTTTCCCCATTGATCAGATGCCCTGGAAATATAGCAGGAACAGTGTGTTCCCTGTAATATTTGGTTACACGTAATATTTCTCAGCAAAACGTTGACTTGGAACACCGTGCAGTAAAAATCCAGGCCTGCTCTGCTTACACTGGACATCAGCTTCAGTACAGGCTCTGATTCATGATGGATCTATTCCCTCCTTAAAGGGGACTCACACCCAGGCAAACACGGGAAGGTGCCCAGCAGGCAAGCCTCCAAGCTGCCCCAGCAGAAAGCAGTTTCCTCCAATAAGCAAGTGGCTAGAGCATGCTTGGTGCCTGAATGAAGAAAGACATCACACCCAGTGAAAGTGCTGGATGAATATACTGTCGGGTCCAATACTCCTTCAACAGAACAGTTGCTGGAAACCAGCCTTTGCCATCATCGCTGTTGATACCATTGTTCTCAGATGCTACTTCTGAGGATGCACATCAAACAGAATGAAGGAAGCCCTTCAGTGCGGGAGTTCTTATAGTCCTCTTTGGTGAACAGATGATGGCTACATCCCCTTCCTCCAGAACTCTGCTGCCAACATCTCAGATGAGTCTGAGTGTTCAGAAGCTCATCTGGATGAAATTCAATACCCATAGCAGAGAACATTGGCTTTAACTTCAGACTCCTTAAGGGCACTGTGTCCTCCTGGGTGGATCTTCTCCATGTTGGCTTCGATTATAGGACCCACTTCCTCCATTAACCCCATGGTTTCCATGGAATAAAGTACTGCAGGGTTTAACCCTCAGGAGGGCCCCCACCTCTCAATGGCCATGTGTTCAAACTTTAAAACTCAGCCTTCTGCCAGTTTAGGGGACATTATTAGGAAACAGAGCAGATGAAGCATTGCTTAATTACATGAACAGAAAACAACACAATAAGAATTCTTACTCAAGCCTATCAGCATTTTGCATCCTGAAATTTCTTTTTAGGTGCAAAGATATATTTTCTCATAGGGCTTAAAGAAGCCAGAAAAGTGAATACAATGAAGAAGGGAATGGAAAATGTAGATTTTCTAGGAATCCTGTCCTAGAATACAGTGCATCAAGGGGCCCATCAAGTCACACCAAGCAACATACATACAGGGCAACTTTGAACTGAAGTCTCAAATAGGTAAGGACATGACGGTAAGGAACCTGTAAATTGCCCTGAGGTCCTGAAAACAGCTCACTGAACTGCCTCCCCCTTCGAGAGGGGAGGGCAGGTGCTCCTTGCCTCCACTGAGTTGGAGAATATTCAGCTACAAGCTACATCACTAACCCTACCCCAGTCTTCTAAGGAGGTAGGATCCTGGATTTGCTGGATCTGCCACCAGACCTCTGCCATGGGAAGTGGGGAGAGAGCAGATGCAGAGCTCACCAAGTTGTCTGTCGTGGGGAGTGGGGAGGTGGGAGAACCACTGAGGAGGTAGAGAGAGTAGAGGTCAGGGAATCTGTATAGGGAGAGGCTAGAAGGAAGCCATAGAGAATGGGGCTTTAGAGAGAAGAGCGTATGCATGTCCAGGAAGATTGGCTGGATGATAAGATGATAACCCCTTATTTCTCAAACAAGGACAGAGTGAGTAACTGTTGCTGGTCACTTCTCCTGCAGAGTTGGATATTCGTTTCTTTGGGATGTGTACCCTGCTTGAGATGGGCTGTAAGATCCAGTTTCATTCAGATTCCATAGATTGAGCTCTTTTCCATGAATGTGTTCCATGCTTTCCCCCCACATCCTTAGCTCTCAACAATCAGAAGTCAGAATGTAAAAGACAGGAAGATAAATGAGAGTGGGAACTTTCCTTCAGAAAGCATTTGAAACTCTCAAGACCTTTTGATACATTAAAAAAAGCTTCCAGATTAAGTTACTGGGGGGCTATGAGCCTTATTAATGAGAAAATACTCAGAATGACCCAAGCAAAATGTGTTTCGTTTGAGTCAGAAATGAATTTGTGCTACTGTTTAAGGGGCTAGCAAGTCATTATGGGATTAAATGTAAGTAACAGGCATGTTGGAAAAGTCTTTCTTGGGGAACTGGAAAGTGTATTTTTAATTAAAGCTTCTCTTCACGTAGGCATCTGGAGGCATCTCTGCATCTACTGTGATTAGGACTAGAAATGGGAAAGATACAAGGTGGCCAGGTAGTGGAACAGAAAAACACTTTGAACTATAGACTTACCTGCAACTGAAGTGTTTTGTATTCTGGCTGCTTGGAGAATGCAGGTAACATGCACCCATTTTACCTAGTGCCCCAGGCCTCTGACATGTGCACTATTCAGTGGAACAGGAATTGCTGAAGAGAAGTAGCAAGGTGCATACATTCGGATTTCTCTTCATTTCCTTCTGCTTCTGGGCAAGGCAGGGAACTCAGTTCAAGCAGGATGGAAAGGAGGGTGAGTAATGGAGAAGCAGGGGCAGAGAGACACCAATTTCTATGGAGGGAGGATTTCTAGATCAGGTCAAGGGAAGGGCACTCCTTTTCCCAGCTTACCAACCTCTCCATTTCACCATCACAAGAGAGCTTTTTTGTCCAGATGAGCCCACAGCAGAGGTAATAACCCATTCCAACCACGGGACCCCACACCTCAGAAGCAGTATTTCTGACCATCTCAGAGGGAAAAGAGATGGTCCTTTTGTTTTAATCTCATCCCATCCTTCAGCCTTCTCCATTCCATGATTTCAAAGGCTTTCTCAAGCGAATGTAAAGTTGAAAGGATAGACTTCAATTATATCATTTCGTGAAGGTTAAAAAGGTTCTTGGAAATGACTGATGCAAATCCTGGAAACCCGGTTAAAACAACTGGATACCAGATGGCAAAGGAAAGTGGTTTACTGTAAAGTGTTGCAGAGTAGGAGCTCATTTACAAGAAGCAATTACACAAACAGCCCTGAGTATCCAAGATCCCATAAAAGGATGGCTGGGGTAGGAGCACAATATCAGTTATATATATATATATATATATATATATATATATATATATATATATTTGCACCCTCACACAGAAAGTGTCAGTGATGCAGGGGGTCTCTTTACCTCTTGCCCATCACTCTTTATGACTCATCCTGGACTGGTGTGCCAATAGGCAAAGAGACTCACCTCTGGGTAGAAACCCTTTCCCTTTCTCAAGCACTCAGCTGCCCCAGGGGAGTTTCCTAATAAGAGAAAATGAACAACATGAGAAAAGTAGGCAGCTGTCATCATCCATGGTGAATCCTGGGGAACTTGGTTTTTGCCTCAGGTCAAGGGGAAAGGAGAGCTTTCCTTTACAATCTGGAATAATGGCTTTTTACCTTCAGTCTCTCTTTAATCTGAGAGAGAGCATAATGCACGTCACCATTTGTGTTCACATATGGCTATATCTTTGCATGCATGGAGATGCAGTCAGTACATCTGCAAAGGCAGGTTATAAAGCTATTAGGTAATTGTGCAATGTTTTACTATTTCTTGCTCTGCATTCCTGGCTGGTCTGGGCTGACCTGGCTGCCCTAGTTTACCCAGAGCTTCCTGTGCCCTTTCAGTTGCCCTGAGCCCAAGTCTCTGCCTCCGAATATCATAACCTCCCTCAAGATCAATTAATACTCTGTTTTATCCCACTTGGCCCAGATTGGCAAGCTTTCCCACATGGTAATTGACTTGACTTCAATCTCTGCTGGGGAAAGACCAGGTGGGTCCACATAGCACAGTCCTATTGCAGGTGAGAACATATATTTTCATGGAGGCTTTCTATAAATCCATATATAGCTCAGGTGTTACTCTTTATCAGAACCTTCCTTTGGAGTCGATACAACTAGACAAAAACGTAAGTAGCAGCTTGCCAAAGCAGTGAGAGAAATATTTTTGTGCAAATGGGCATTTCCAGGGCCCTGAAATCACAGTATCTAGCCTCACGGCATAGAGTATGTGTGCCTGTGAGCCTTCATCTTGGAGAAAGCAAGATGAGACACCAGTCCACCATGCTGACTTATACCCTATGAACTCCCACAGATGGAGTTCTCCATCTCCATTCTCCTTCAACAGAAGGAGCTTCCAGAGCCCTCAAGATACACTGAAATGGACCTGGCATGTCAGACCCAGATGGAATGTCCCTTAAAAAAGCATTTGATCCCCAAATGTCCACCAATTGTTGAATGGATTAACAAAATGTGGTCATTCACATTTGCTAGAGCTATCACAAAAAAAATCCATAAGCTCAGTGACTTAAACAACAGAATCTTATTTTCTCATATTTCTGGAGGCCAGGAGTCCAAGACCAAGGTGGTGGAAGATTTATTTTTTTTTTCTGAGGCCTTTCTCCTTGGCTTGCAGATGTCCACCTTCTCCCTGTGTCCCCATGTGGTCTTTCTTCTGTGCATGCATATTCCTCTTCTTACCATTCATATTGGATTAAGGCTCAACACAAAGACCTCCTTTTAACTCAGTTATCTCCTTAAAGACCTTAAATCCAGACAAAACTATATTCTAAAGTACCAGGTAGCTAGAACTTCAACACATGAACTCTGGGGAAGACAACCAGTCCATAACAGCGATATACCAATGCACAGGATTATTATTTGACAATAAAAGGAAATGGGACACTGACACATGCTACAATATGAATGAACTTGAAAACATTATGCCAGGTAAAAGAAGCCAGTCACAGAAGACCACACATTGTATGATTCCATTTACATGAAATGTCTGAAGTAGGCAAATCTATAGAGACAGAAAATAGATTTTAAATGGTTTTAGGGAGCTGAGCGGAGGAGAGAATGGAATGTGACTGCTAAGGTATGGGGTTTCTTTCTGCAATAAAAGTATTTATAATTAGATAGTTGAGATGGTTGTACAACTTTGAATATATCCTAAAAACCACTGGACAGGATACTTTAATAGAGTGAGTTTATGTTAGTTGAATTATATCTCAGTGGATCAAAACAAAATGTGATGGTTTGTGGTTCACCCATTTGTGGGGCTGTCACAGCAAAATACTGTGTCTAGTAAGTTTCACAAACAACTTCCTAACATTTTTATGACAGATTTCACTCTTGAATTAAAGTTGATTTAAATGAATACCTTTTCCTGAGCATAAGCCACATACTTGGGTGTTACAAAGCTAGATTCAAATTCCTGCTCTTCACTTGGTGGAGTGGGGAGGGTAGACAGACATCAGAGAGCCCCAGTCTGAAGCCAGTCATAGTTTACTTAAGCTCCTATGACCTATGGTCGAACTTGGGATGGTCACCCCATTTGTCAGAGCCCGAGTGATCCTCTTAGCTCTCTCTGTCTTCTTTCATCCTCTCTGAATCTCATACTTCTAGAAAGTCATTCCCTTCTTCTTTACTTTCCTCCTCTTCCATGAGGCAATTGTCTGAGTCCACTCCATCTGCTAATATAGTCATTCCTTATGATCTGCCTCTCCTCCCTGCCCTGTGCATGTTTCCATGACTGAAAAGTTGTTACTTATCTCTTTAGAGTTAAGTCTGAGATCTGTTCACCCATTCTTCATTCAAATGGTATTTGTTGGTTTTTATGTGTGTGTGTGTGTGTGTGTGTGTGTGTGCACGCACATTATACACACAGACACACACTCACAAGCCTAACTGGAGTGATCATGGCTCGTGGGATATTTCTACCCAACAATATCCACCAAATGTGACTGGACTATCTGTTCATTCATTTGCTTCAGACTTGATCCCTGGGTGTGGTTTCTTCACCTTGCTCATCTCCATACAGTTGGTGCTTAACACGGTGCCTGGAGTATGACAGGTACTCAGGGAATGTTTACAAGTCTGTTAAAGATGAGTAAGTGACATCACCAAGTACCACTCAGTGTTTATGATGTTTTAAGTGTATGGGAGTTCTGTCTCTGTGGGACCCATAGTAATTCAATGGCTGTAATTTCCTTTTAAAAATGGGTTTTATTTATCTATTGAGAGAGAGAGAAAACATGAGCAAGGGGGAGGGGCAGAGGGAGAGGGAGAAGCAGACTGCCTATTGAGCAGACTGCCTGCCCAACACTGGGCTCAATCCCAGAACACCGGGACTATGATCTGACCCCAAGGCAGACGTTTAACCAACTGAGCCATGCAAACACCACAGTGTCCTTCTTTACACAATTACCCAATGTAATTCCTTATTCGTCAATCTTTAAATATATGAAAGATAAAAATAAGTTATTTTCTTTAAATGGAAAAATTTAAATCAGGAAAAATCTGCTTATAATGAGACCACTAAACTCATAACCTGGAACTTAAGGTTAAGGGTCCTCAATCATAATACTTGATGTTTTGGATCAGATTATTCTCTGTTGTTAGGGGTCTCCTGTGAATTTGTAGGATGGTTAGCAAAATCCTTGCCCCGCACCCACCAGATGCCAATAACACTTCCCCCCATCAGCTGTGAAAGCAAAAACTATCTTCAAATATTGACAAAAGTTCCCTGGGGAACCAGTTGTAGAATTGTATAAAGGAAACTTCCCAAATGTTGTTTTCCCCTACCTATATAAAGTTTGTTTTTTTATATAAAAGTTTTAGTTTAAAAATTCTTTACAAACCTCCTATTTAATCAATCAACTGAAATAATAAGAATATAATCCTCTAAGTTGGCTACTTTCTATGGTCTAGTAATACAACCCACCCTTCCTCGTGGTCAACCATCTATATGTTATATAGGCTCAAGACCACTTACAATTCATTTTCAGATCAGAAGAATAACTATCAATGTCACACAGCCCCACCCCCACCACACACACAATCTCCTATCCCAAAGGTGAATAATTAGACTAATTCTTTTCCCCACTGTAGCAAAACACCTGGAGCTTCTTCTCTCTCTGGCCCTCCTGTCCTTCCAGGCACAGGGCAATTCCACTTTCCTACAACTTCCGTTTGGCTGGACTCACGTGGCTAGTTCTGCTCAGTGGGTTGTCAGCAGAGTGCTAGGTCTCTCTACTGGCCTTGCAGGGAGTAGCTGTGAGAAAAATCTTGGGTTGACATGGTCAAATCCCAGGATAGAGGCAGTCTGGACTGCCAGGTGGCTCCCTGGAGGACAGTTGTTTTGAGGAGTTCCCTAAACCATGGTGCACTTGGCTTGAGTAAGACATAAATCTCTGTGATGTGAAGCCACCAATCTTGGGGGCATGTTAGTTACAGCAGCATAACCATGCTTGTACCTGTCCTGCACTAGACACTAACTGGGACACCCACTAAGGAATGGGGTCCAGATTTGCATCTGAGTCCTCTGGAACCTTTTCTGGACACTTCTGACAAAGAAGCAAACCACAGACGACAGCATCAGTCTGCCCAACTGAGAAAGAAGAGGATAAGTCAATTATATTTCTCATTCAATCTTGCTTAAATCATATGAACAGTCGGTCATGGACACAAAGAATGCCATTACAAGTATCTTTACTAATGAAAGTGTACCACACTGGACAGGCAAAATGTGTTTTTGCTTCTTTAAGTGTTGAAGGCAAACCTGATAAATTCAGGGGGCCGTTTGGAGTGGTTTTCTTATCCCTAAATGTGAATCTATACTTTTGGCCTCTAGCAACTCACATTCCATATAAGTCACTCAAAAATAGTTTCCAATACCAATGGAAGGCATGACCTTGGGCTGACAATTTATTTAGGTACCAGCAAGGCCTGGCCATTCTGTGTCTCTTAGGCCACTCTGCACTGATTCCAGTCAATAGCCTGTTTTAAGAAAAGCATAGGCCAGATTTTAAAAAAAAAGAAAATCTGCCTTCCCTTGAGTAAACATGGTAACCTGACAGCTCCACTGGGTAAATAATGCACTTTTAAAAAGCCTTTCCAAATAGGTCCTTATCCAGCAAGCTGCTTTTATAAGCTACCAGTGTTCTTAATATCCTCTTGTTCAAAACTCCTTAAAAAAAAGTCATGCCTTGAAAATGATAGACATCCTACTGGACCTGTGTTTGCTGGACTTTTCTTTTTTCTTTATAAAGAAATGTATTTTTTCCCTTTGGTTAGGGAAAAAGTCTTTCTTGAAATATGATCCTCTCAGATAAATAATGGCAATAAAAGTAAATGGAAAGTGGGAAAGAACATGGTTTCTTAGTGCAGTGTGCAGCACTTTCTAATTGGAAAATGCTAAAAGGGAGTTTTCCTTGGAGGCCTCCCATCTGACTCCAGCCCAAACAAAACAGTGATTTGCTTATGAGCATTGAGGTCTCTGTTTTCCTTGTTAAAGGAGAGGCTAAGAATGGAAGAAAATACTAAGTCATAAAAGTATATTATAGTAATGATTTTAGTGGATATTTCACACAGTTTGACAAATGCAGAAATTATAGAACATGGTGAGCAGAAAAGACCTTTGAGGTCATCTGGTCAACCCTAGGAGGGAGCTGACATCGTCATTCTGAAGAATGTTGACGAAGAACACAGAACACAGCACACTTTTTATACTTGCTAGCATAGTGCGTCCACACAGCACACTTTTTATTCTCGCTAGCATAGTGCGTCTGCTTATGTTGAAGTATTCCACTTTTCCACCCAAAAGAAAATCTCTAAATTAGCTGAGTTCTGGTATTCTGTGGGGCACTTATTCACCTGTCATTGAATGGGCATATGGTGTGCTAATGGCTTTGAAACCACAGCTTTTGTAGTTCAGGACCTCCTGGGTCCTGAAGTCCTGTCACCTAATCAGTTGTCAAAAATGGATATTGTCAGTCTTTTTAAAGGTCTCTTTACTTCCTTAATTAAAAATAGTAAGTCTGTAATACTAGCATAATTAATATTAAAATATTGTAGAGCAGATGAAACAGTGTGTGGTGCCTGTGATTTGACAACATAATCATTGTTTCTGCCTCCATTCTCTCTCCTCATTCTCATTTGTATTTCCTTGTTACTTGTGCCTTTTAAATTTAGATTTTTATTCATATATAATATACCTTCAGATAAGTGTATACAGAATAAATATAGCTTGATGAATTTTCCAAGCAGAATCCATTTTTGTATCTAGCACTGAGCTCAAGAGGAGAGTGCTCTGAGACCCAAAAAGTCAATGTGGGAAGCTGCCACCCTGCATTCTAACATCATAGGTGGATTATGCTTGTTTTCATTTTTTTTTCTTTCTTTCTTTTTTTTTTTTTGTTTTTTTGTTTGATAGAAATGTAATCTTCTCATACATAGCTTTTTTTTCTGGCTTTCACTCGATATCCTGTCAGATTTATCTGTTGCAACATATTTATTCTTTCCATTTTATTTTTTTAGCTTTTTAAGATTTATATTTACTTTAAAGAGAGTGAGAGGGTGAGTATGGGGAGAGACAGAGAGAGAGGGAGAAGGGATCTCAAGCAGACTCCTCACTGAGTGTGGAGCCCAACATGGGGATCGATCTTGTGATCCTGAGATCATGGCCGGAGCTGAAATCAAGAATCAGCTACTTAACTGACTGAATCACCCAGGTGCCCCCGATCTTTTATCACCAATGTCCAGCCTAGTTACATTTATTTCCATCTTTTCAGCTGATATTCCTTCTCTTCTCATGTGTGTGTTACAGTTCATTGCCGTCTTCTGACGTCTTGCCTTTGTCAGGTCAGACATGCTGATCTGACTAGAGCAGCAAAGGCCCTGGGATGAGCAGGCTGAGGCCTGTCCTTCTGGACCCACTCAGTGGGTACAGCTGGTGTTGATCACACATGCAGGTGAAGTTTGATACAATCAAAGGACCAGTCCCAAGTGCTTTCACTGAAGAGCAGTGAGCACCCGTGATCATAAATTTTATCTGTCAACTGGGCTAGGCCACAGTACCCAGATACTTGGTCAAACACTATTCATCAAATCGGCTGAAGTCCTTAATAGAACAGAGACTGACCTTCCTGAGCAAGAAGGAATCCTGCATCTGGACTTGAAGTCCAACTCTTCCGTGGGTCCCCAGCCTGCCAGTCCACCCTGCAGATTTTGGACTTGCTAGCTCCCATAATCATGTGAGCCAATTCCTTAAAGTTAATCTCTCTCTTTCTTTCTCTATATATCTATGTGATAGATATATAGATGATAGGTATATATAGACATAGGTATAATGTAGAAATATAGACACAAATCCTACTGATTCTGTTTTTCCAGAGAACCCTAACATGGCACCTCTCCCCATGGAAGACCTTGCTAAGTGACCAAGATAAGGCATTCTTTATCTCTGAATCTTCCTCGACTTAGCCCTCCAGATAAGCATGGCCAGCTAATGAGAGTTAGGACGTAAATTGTAGATTATGAGTCTTGCTTTCTTGCACTTAAAGCAATGGTTCTCAAATGGGATGATTATAGCTACCCCACCTGACCCAGGAGGCATTTGGAGATGTTTAGAGGCATTTTCTTGTCACATATGGGGAGGCAGAAATGCTATTTGCGTCTAATGCTAGAAACAGAGATGGTGTTAAACATTCCTCTGTGCACAGGACAGTCCCCCCTCAACAAAGAATCTTCCAGCCCAAATGTCAGCTACATCAAGACTGAGAAACACTGCATTAGAGAGACATAATCTATGGTCTTGAAAGTTGTGAGGTCACTCAGATTCAGCTGTTAAAAGGTAAACATCTTCGGGGCACCTGGGTGGCTCAGTGGGTTAAGCTTCTGCCTTCAGCTCAGGTCATGATCTCAGGGCCCTGGGATCGAGCCCCACATCAGGCTCTCTGCTCAGCAGGGAGCCTGCTTCCTCTCTCTCTCTCTCTCTGCCTGCATCTCTGCCCACTGTGATCTCTGTCTGTCAAATAAATAAATAAAATCTTAAAAAAAATAATAAATAAAAGGTAAACATCTTAGACAGGAAATGCCTTAGTTCTTATCACAGCAATTTTATATGGGTTGGAGAGAATTCATTCTTTTTTAAAGACTTTATTTACTTATTTATTTGAGAGAGAGTGAGAGAGAGAGAGAGAGAGAGAAGGGGGGGAGGAGCAGAGGGAGATAGAGAATCCTAAGCAGACTCCGCACTATGTGCAGAGCCCCAGTCAAGACTCAGGCTCATGACCCTGAGATCATGATCTGAGCTGAAATAGGAGTTGGACACTTAACCAACTGAGCCACCCAGGCATCCTGAGAGTTAGTTCTTAATATACGATCTGGAAAGTTGTCTTAAAATTCTTATGTAATGTTGATATAGCAACTCTTTTATTTACTTTTTTTGAGAGAAATTATTTTTTTGCCTTGTCTCCTCTTAATTCCCTTAAAACCTGAGTCTTCTTTTCCTTCCATAGACTCAAAAATGGACACCTTCTTTCTCACATAATCCAGCTCACAAAAGATTTGCTTGAATCAGCATTCTCTTGGCCAGTGAGAACATGCTACAGATCCTGGGAAGGATTTTGAAGGAAATTAATAAATGGCAGCTTCCTGCACTTTGCTTTCAACAATAACAAAACATATCAAAAGAGCAGAATGCAATAGTCAATAGATTTTCTCATTCCTGGCAACCACAAAGCTTTCTTACAGAGAAGTTTCTCCAAGCTCAGTGCTCACCATTGGTTTGGTCAGAAGCCGAGGAGGTCTCTCTAAAGATGTTAAGCACTTACCACTTGGTGTAGGAGGTCCTGATTATGTGCTTTCTGGAAAACGGCTCTCTATCTATCTCTTGAAGGTATAGGAATTTGCCTATATATGAGAACTTCTGTCTGCTATATCCTTAAGGCACAGCATATACTAATATACTACTAACAGGGTAATAGGTAAGTTACTGGGTTGTTCTGAAACAAATTTTTCTAAGTACAATGCAAGTTGTAGTAATTTAAATATTCATAACAAATATTCATAACATAAGATATGCAATATGTGTGGAAAAGAGGTATAAGGTAGGAGAAAATGTAAAATGATATTTTATTAACATGGACTTTCACTATATTTTAGAATGTGATACTAATCCCTGACAACCAGGGTAGAAAGGAATGAGTGATTATTTGTATAATGAACAAAATCATTAAAAAAAAAAAAAAAACAATGTGAATATTTTCTGGAGGCCCCAAAGACGGAGAAATCAAATAAAAATAAATCAGCTTGGAAATCCATTAGGTTTTGTGCAGAGTATCAGGAAATCAACACCTGGGAAACAAATATATTCAATTATTATTACTACTTTGCAGCAAGATAGTTACTTAATTGTGTCGCCAATGAGGAGAAAGAGGTATATTTTTCAGTTTGGTATTTTCAGAACTGTTGGTGATTAAATAAATAAATAAATAAATATGTAAGAAAATTATTTTTATCTCTTTTTTATATAGCTAAAGTAGTTGGTCAATTATCTTCAATAGATTTTATTTCTAAAAGCCCCATGTAAGAAGGGAAGTTTGACAGATGAAAAGGACCCAGTCTCTTGGCTTGGATTTCGAGACCTTGGTGGCAATATTCCAAACATCCTCAACCCTGATGACCAGGATATTTAATAGTGCAGTACCGCTATGAGCCTCAGAATTCTTAGTTTTGAATCACAGTTTCATTGCACATTGCCACGGAAAAAATACAAAAGCTCATCTCTTTGGTCCAGCATATGGCTAGTGTGATTCCAAAACTATGTGACTGGTTTGCTTTCCAATAAAAAAAAATAAAATAATTGTTGGTGAAACCAAACATAGCTAGGAAGGTAAAGTAAGGTTGAAGAGACAGAACAGTATGGTTGTATTTGGGATTAGCCTTAGATTCTGCTAATCAATGGACTGAGAAGTAGATAATCAGGAAGTAACTATGCAAAGGGATTTAGCAAATACACTGGGATTGTGCTAAAGGCAAGCCAGGAATCTGGGGTTACCACAACTGTAGCTGAGTAGTGTTGGCCATTCTGTGAGTCATCCAGTTGACCTCTGCCTTTTGTCATGCAATACCACAGCTTGAATTTAACTATTCTCTCATCTTCAGAGTGGTTCTGATGAAACTTGCCTGTTGATAAATTGGCTTAGGTTGGCCTGCTCCTGTTGTATCATCATGTCTAAGAAGTCAAGATGAAAGCCATCAGATTCTGATTCTCACAGACCTGAGGATTATTTTCCCATGTTGGTTAATATTGTTTACCTATATTGACCAGTGTCCTTGTGGTGACCAAGTTGTAGCCATGCCATTTGTAGTACTGAATGTTCCATCCTTCCAGCTACTAGAGTACTCCAGTGATATCTGCCTAATTTCCTTGAAGCCTACCTCAAACACATCAAGAAAATTAACATTACACTCAAGACCTGACTCAGCTTCTAGAAGTTGGATCTGAGTTCTGATTCTGTCTCTGCCACCTAGTAACACTGTATGGTTGCTCACATTACCTCATTCATCTCGAAAAGGGCACCATAGTAACTTATATTTATTGAGTGCTTACAACATGCCAAGTATTGTTCCCGTGAAATACAATGTCATCGTGTAAAACTATGAACTCTGTTACGCTGAAAAGAAATAAAAAAATTAAAAAATTAAAAAAAATAAAAATAAAAATAAACAAAAATAAACAATGTCATCTAATTGTCATAATAAAAACCCTACAAGGCAGATGCCACTGTCACACCATTCTACAGATAAGGAAACATAGGCCCAGTGCCCAGGTGAACTCAGGCAGAGCAGGTGTTGGTGTTCTCACACATGTCTTACACTGGCTCTCTAATTTCCAGACCATTGTGCTTCTCATCAAAGAATTCATCTGACTCACTTCAGCATCTGCATCACAATATTGCTCTGGGAAGGAAATGGGTCAGGAAATACAGCACACAGCAAAAGAATCCACACATGTACTCATTCTTCCATTCAAGCAATGTTGACTGAGGGCTCCTTATGTGTCAGGCACTGTTCTATGTCCTGAGTGTACAAGATGATGAGAGTTCCTTCCTTCCTGGAGCTTACAGTCTAGAAAGGAAACAGACCTTGGCCAAATCAATATAACTAATACATCTTCAATAATGCATGCCTAGTGCCTTAAATAAAAATAAAGCAAGAGATTGAGAGCAACAGCATTACTAGGTGATGGTAGGGCATGGGTATGGGGTGGTTGGGAGGATGCTTCAGATAGAGGGAAGGATTCTGTGAGGAAGCCACCTTTGAGCTAAGTTCTGACTCACAGGTAGCAGAAGCCCTGAAGATCTGGAGAACATTATTATTGCTTTTTAAATAAAGTTATGTGCTAATTTCTTGGCTTAACCAAAAAGAGTTCGCATCACCAGTACCAAACAAAGTATAATTTCTCACCCTTTTCTCAATCTTCTAACAACACGAGAATAAAACTGAAAATGCAGATGGAAAAGCAAAAACTATTGTGAGGACCAGAGAGAGCCCGGTTCACACAAACCCTGAAGGTATCATGAATGGAGAGAACATTTCCATCCCCCTGCTTGTTGATAATTCACAAAGTCTCCCAAAGACAAAACCACAGTTGGCCACAGTTTTGTTGGTTTCACTTAATTCTCTGACCCTGACTCCTATGTGGCTAAAAGCTTATCATAATCACAGTAAATTCTACCTCTCTTCATTCCATTAAAGGAAACACAGGCCATTTGAAACACCATCTTCCCATCCGACCTTGATTTTACAATGCTTTTCACTGAAGATTAGAGTTAATGCTTTTCTGAGAGGTTTGTCACAAAGGGGAGCTTAATTGGGGCTCATTTTCTCCATCCACACATTTGTTCAAAAGCTTTACTTTTAGAAAGTGTTTTTGTCATGAATGATTCATGCTCTATGGGTATAGATTATGGATTTGGAGAACCAGGTCACTCAGAGAAGAAAAAGCTACCTTGGCTTTCTGGGGATATAACCATATCATTCAGTGGAGTGGGTTGAATAGTGTCCCCCAAAAAGATGTGTTCATTTTCTAACTCTACCCATGAATGTTACCGTATTTGGAAATATGGCCTTTGCAGATGTCATTAAGGATCTTAAAAGCAGATCATTCTGGATTAGGATGAGCCCTAAATCAAGTAACAAGTATCCTTCCAAGACAGAAAAAAGGGGTATTTGAGGACAAGCACATGGAAAGAAAGGCCCCATGAAAGACAGAGACTGAGACATTCAGTCTCAAGCCAGGGAATGCTAAAAGTGCCAGCCACCAAAAGAAGGCAAGAGAGAGGCATGGAACAGATTCCCCCTTGGAGCCAACTTGCTGACATCTTGACTTCTGACCTCCAAAACCGTTAGACAGTACAATTCTGTTGTTTTCAGGTAACAAGTTTGTAGTTTGTTAAGGCAGCCCTAAGAATCTCACATACTTGAATGTCAATCTTTGACATTGGATGAAGACTAATTAGTTGAGTCATTGAGTTCCTTGGAACAATGGAAGACATGCTCCAGTGTTCAGGTCAGAATGTAGGGGGGTTTTTATGGTTTGTTTTTTTTTTAAGATTCTATTTTTATTTATTTGACAGATAAAGATTACAAGTAAGCAGAGAGGCAGGCAGAGAGAGAGGAAAGCAGGCTCCCTGCTGAGCAGAAAACGCAATGTGGGACTCAACCCCAGTACCCCAAGATCATGACCTGAGCCGAAGGCATTGGCTTAACCCCCTGAGCCACCCAGATGCCCCAGAATGTAGGTTTTATATAGACTTACTAGAAGCGAAAAAGACTTTGGGGGCTACTGTTTGTGTCTACCTGATACCCATCAGCTTCATACCCACCCACTACCCTGCAGGAAAGACTATGGTCATAGTCACAAAGGTGGGCAAACCCAAACTGAGCTAATCATAGCGTCCATCCATGCAGCTCCTGATTACCAAAAGGAAAGGAGACAGGAGGGATAATTGGCCCCCATTGGAGTTCTTCTTTGGAATTTTTCTATTGGAGTAAAAGGGGGAGGTCTTTTCCAGCCTCTGAATTAGACTTAATGTCTGAATCTAGAGCTCACCACCATACACTCATCCTGTAGGCAGATACACAATGAGAGGCTGAGATCAGAACACAAACTACATGTGCTCAGTGGGGGTTCTATTAGCCCCTTGGATCTGCAATTCCGTATGAAGGGGACACATCTTGTGTATTGGAGGACCACTAGCACCCCAGTCCTGTTGCTAAAACACCAGTAAATGCTGCCCTCTCTTCCTGGTCATTGTCACAAATCAAAACACACCCATATATTCCCAAATGTTCCTTAGAGGGAGCTGAATTGCCCTCTGGCTGAGAACACTGATAGATGAGCCTCAGAGTCTTATCTCTAGGGTAGGGTGGCCTGAATCATTCATGATCACAATAGAAATATTCTTGCTGATGGCAAAACTGGAACATTTGGAAGTCTATTGGCTATGAGCAAATTTACTTCTAGAAACCTCTTTTTGTCTTTATGTTTTAATTAAAAATAACCACCTTAGTTCTTAACATGTTGCTACATTCAATCATTTCTTAGGTGAAGCTCACTAGCTAGTGACCCAGTCCATTGTTTTAGGGTGACTTGGAAGATTTCTGGCTTCAGTCTTGATTTTTGTTTTATAGCCTAACTCCCGGAGCATGGCCTTGCTTCTAATTCCTCAAGGATACTTGATTCTTCTGGGAGGAGAAAGGAGGTGAGGGTAAAGTATAGCCAACAGCATGCTCACAGAACACTTGTGGCCCAGCCTTTTAGGGGCTGTCCCTTACATGTTTGGCCATGGGGACGCAGAGAAAGATGGTCCTCGGGGATGATACGACCAGGTTTTTGTGGCCGTGAGGAGATGGGGTTGAAATTGATAAGACCTGCCAGGGAGTGAGAGGCAGTTGAGGGGATCTTTGAGAACTGACTGAGGACAGGACCAAGGCAGGGGCAGCAAGAACCAAGAAATGAAACAAGATTCAAAGGATCATGAAAAAGTTAGCATTGAAGTCACGAAGTCCAGTGGGTGTAGAGAACAAAAGGGGAAGGAGTGAAGGACACCTCACTAAACTGAATTTTCAAGATCATTTAAGTTGGAATAGAGCCAAATTCCTTTGATGCTTTTGAGAGGTGTCCTCTGTATATTTTGGGTGTGTTTAAAGAACACAACTATGAGATAATATCCCAGGCCATGAAAGGGATTAAGCAATTCAGGAATTTGCAGGTTCCAACAATCAATACTTTAGGATACTGGTGAAGTTTCCTGTTCTATCATAACCATTCCTTCCAGGAGCAAACTTTTTAAAGAAATTATGTAAACAAAACTCAGTGTTCTTTTCTAAGGCAGAGGTTAAAAAAAATCTACATAAGAAATGTGAAGACTTAGGGCTGCTGAAGGCTTCACCAACTACATTCCAAGCATGCCTCCTGAAAAGCTCACAAAATGAGCAAAACCATAGAAGGCACAATGCTCATTGCTGCAGATATGGATTAGGAGCAGAGAAGAAGGGATGGTGGGAAGTTGGGCACAAGTACTGTGTGCTAGTGAAATGACTGCACAAGGGGCCTCATTTTACTGTGCACACACTATAATGTGTGAAATTCAGAAAGGACAGGGAGGGGAACAGGGAAACGTCTGCTTCCTCTCTACAAAGAGTTTAGAAGAGAGAGCAACATGGAACACACAGAGCTTACCTCCTGCATAAATGCTTCTGGAGTCTTGGAACATAAAAGTCAGAACAAATGCTGATATTTTCAAAGTTTTAAACATTTCTGTATTTACAAGGCAGGTGATTTGCTGATTTGGGGCAAAAGCCCTTGAAAGTAGTATAAAGTGGTTTTTGGTTATGCAAAGAAAGAAAAGGCCCTGGTAATATACCAGATTAAAAATCTTCAGATGTTTGAAGATTTAGTTCCATGGAGCTGAAAAATAGGTCTTTAGGGAGATAACTTGGGGGTGTAGGATATGAAACTCATGGAAAGCAGATCCTGGGTCCTCAGCTGGTATAGCACTCCTACGCTGGAACACTGAGCTAGATTCAGCTGCTTAGGTGTTTTATTTTACCCTCCAGTATTAAAATATATTAGATAATTTTTCAACTCTTTTTTTTTTAATTAATTTCTTTTCAGCGTAACAGAATTCATTGTTTATGCACCACACTCAGTGCTCCATGCCATATGTGCCCTTCATAATACCCACCACCTGGCTCCCCTAACCTCCCACCCCTATCCCCCTTCAAAACCCTCAGATTGTTTTTCAGAGTCTATAATCTCTCATGGTTCATCTCCCCTTCCAATTTCCCTCAACTCCCTTCTCCTCTCCATCTCCCTATGTCCTCCATGTTATTTGTTATGCACTGCAAATAAGTGAAACCATATGATAATTGACTCTCTCTGCTTGCCTTATTTCACTCAGCATAATCTCTTCCAGTCCCGTCCATGTTGCTACAAAAGTTGGGTATTCATCCTTTCTGATGGAGGCATAATACTCTATAGTGTATATGGACCACATCTTCCTTATTCATTCGTCAACTCTTAAGAATATAGAAATTTCACATAGATATAGAGAGCTTAGGCTCCTTTTGACAAATCTGAAGGTCTGGCAACACCAGACCCTCATTCCCACCTGTCCACAATCACAGGTGTGGAGGAGGAAAGGTGACCTCTCCAGCTGGACTTTGTCCCACCTGCCTGCCACCTTCAGGCCTGGTCTCATTCACATTTGGCTTTGGGACATGTGTTTGGACATGGGGCATGTGTTAGAGAAGAGTGGAGCCCCTGAGAGACAGTCTCTGCATGAAAGCAGGATTGGGGGTGACCTCTATGTCTACATGTGGAATGCTCTTGGGAAGAGACCATTTTCCCTACTCAGAAAGGACTCCAGTGTGGAATCCAGCACGGATCAGGGGCTCTGAGCTTTGTAGCTTTGGAAGCTTCTGGAAACAGGACTTTAGAAATAAGGACTGCCAACTTATAATGGGTGCATGAAATGGAGGCAGAGTGAGCCTCTCAAAGTGGTGTTGTGGGGATGATGCAGCCACGTGGTAGCCAGATGGAGAGAAAAGCAGGGCAGATGGTTCATGTGGAGAGGACAGAAAACATTCCATGTATATTGGGAATAGTGGGAATCTGACAACTACTATGTAGGCAGGGACCCTACGTTATTGACATTTAGATATTAAAGAGGATGCCTGAGCATACCAGATGACTATTAAAAACATTCTAAACTATGTTTTCAACTAGTTCTCTTTTTTGGATTTTTATCCTAATACAATCCATAAATGTGCACAAAGATTTCATTAAAATGATTGTTATTTAATATAACTTAGAGTGACAAAGAACTGGCAACAATTTTAAAAATCCACAACTGTGGGACATGGGAAAATAAATTGTATCATCAATAAATTGTAATGGACAATAAATTCCATGTAGCCATTAAAATTCTCTACAAGAAGTTATGTAGGATATTTAAGTGCATGTTACAAAAATAATACCCATGGTGTAATGGCATAATACCATTTTTATTAAGAATAAAAACAGACAATGGGAATATATTCAAGTTTATAAATTATATTAGTTTTCTATGGCTGCTGTAACCAATTACTAATGCAGGTTGGCTTAAAACAAGAGAAATTTATTCTCTCACATTTCTGGAGGCCAGAAATCCAACATGGTGGCTAAATCAAGGGCAAATATCAAGGCGTGGCCAGAGCTGAGCTCCCTTCAGAGGCTCCCCAAGAGATCCTCCTTGCCTCTTCTGGCTTCCTTGGCTGTGGTTACCTGGCTCCAACCTCTGCCATGCGTCACATCTTCATTTCTGTGTGTCTGATCTCCTTCAGCCTCTCTCTCATTAATACCCTTGGGATTGGATTTAGGCCCCTCCCCAGATAAACCAGGATAATAATCTCTCTCTGTCAAAATCATTAAGCTCATCTGTAAAGTCCCTTGTTCCTTGTAAGGTAATATTTATCCTTGCAGGGAGTAGGACCTGATAACAGTGTGGGGAGAAACATTGTTTCATCTGCTGTCCTCCCAAATATTAAAAGGTATTTTCTTTCTTCGTGCTTTTTCCACTTTTTTTTAGCGTCAGTAACTGATCCTGTCAACAAGGGCAACTTATTTCAATTAGATTCAAATAAACAAAATATGTATGAATTCTGACTTCATATATGACCTTGTATTTTTGCCTAAGAGCTAAAAAAAAGAAAGGAAAAGAGAAAAAAAAAAAGAAGAAGAAGCAATCAAACAAAAAAATAACAACACAAAAATTCATCTTTTTCCTTTAGGGTATTAAACACTTTGTCAATATTTAAGACTTAAGATATATGTAAAAGTAGAGACATACTATATTTTTTATTTTCTCAAATATGAGATTAGATGATATAGAAAGTATATACAATAAGATATTATAGAAAAATAATGAAATTTGGAAAAACTCAAGAGGGGGGATGGACTTAAGCAATTAGGATAAGACCCTTGGGAAATGTGATTCAACATGGGCATTAAATATGAATAGAGATTAGGATTTATCAGAATAGCAGAAACAAATGCAGGGCTGTCACGATTTAGAACGTCCAAGGGTGTTTTTAACTTCAAAAAAGAAGTTGAAAAAAATATATATCTATATAAAGAGAGAGAAAAAATAACTATTTGATGGGTGGAGTGTGGGCCCAAATTCTGAAAGACCTCTACTACTAGGGAAAAGATTTGGTCCCTACACTAAAATGTACTACTACGAACAGGAATGAAATTTATTATTATTCTCAGTTCTGAAAGGTGGGCTGTGAAGTCGCCAATTCAGATTCCTTTCAGAAGAGGAATCTGGTTACATTTCCAAAGAAAAGAAGGTGCAAAAACAGAGAAAGGTAACAGAGAGAGCCCCTGCTGCTACCATATTCCCCCCCCCCCCCG
>PISX010022616.1:0-31354 GCA_004024625.1 Mellivora capensis
TTCACAAGGCTCTCAATGAGTTCCAATCTAATCTAAATTCTCTAAAAGCTAGGGTAACTGAGACAGAAGATAGAATTAGTGATCTGGAGGACAAAGAGATAGAGAGAAAGGATCAGGAGGAAGCCTGGAACAAACAGCTTAGAAGCCACGAAAACAGAATCAGGGAAATAAATGATGCCATGAAATGTTCCAACGTCAGAATTATTGGAATACCTGAAGGGGAGGAGAAAGAAAGAAGTCTAGAAGATATTGTTGAACACGTTCTTCATGAAAATTTTCCAAATATCACAAATGGAAACAGCGTTCATGTACTAGAGGCAGAACGGTCCCCCCCACAAGATTTTAGATTCTCGAAACACCTCGAGACACCTGATAGTAAGAATGAGGAATTATAATTCTAGAGAAACTCTCTTGAAGGCAGCTAGGACAAAGAAGCTCCTTACCTACAGAGGAAAGCCCATCAGAATAACGTCAGACCTGTCCACAGCAACCTGGCAAGCCAGAAAGGGCTGGCAAGATATATTCAGGGCTCTAAATGAGAAGAACATGAAGCCAAGAATACTTTATCCAGCAAGACTGACATTCAAAATGGATGGAGATATAAAGAGTTTCCAAGACCGGCAAGGCTTAAAAGAGTTTGCAAACACCAAGCCGACATTGCAAGAAATATTAAGGGGGATTCTATAAAAGAGGAAAAACGCCAAGAATATCATTGTACAGAAATATAGAGACAATCTACAGAAAGAAAGACTTCAAAGGTAACACGATGTCAATGAAAACGTATCTATCAATAATCACTCTCAATGTGAATGGCCTAAATGCGCCAATAAAATGACACAGGGTTTCAGATTGGATAAAACGACAGGACCCACCCATATGTTGTCTACAGGAGACCCATTTCAAACCTAAGGATACACCCAGATTGAAAGTGAAGGGATGGAGAAACATCTTTCATGCCAATGGGCCTCAAAAGAAGGCCGGGATAGCGATTCTCATATCAGATAAATTAGATTTTAAACTAAAGACTGTAGTCAGAGATACAGAAGGACACTACATCATTCTTAAAGGGACTGTCCACCAAGATGATCTAACAATTGTAAATATCTATGCCCCCAATATGGGAGCAGCCAATTATATAAGAAAACTATTAATCAAGATAAAGAGTCATATTGATATGAATACATTGATAGTAGGAGATCTTAACATGCCTCTCTCAGTAATAGACAGGTCATCCATGCAGAAAATCAATAAAGAAACAAAAGCATTGAATGACACATTGGACAGATGGACCTCATAGATATATACAGAACATTCCACCCTAAAACAACAGAATACTCATTCTTCTCAAGTGCACATGGAACATTTTCCAGAATAGCCCGCATACTGGGTCACAAATCAGGATTCAACCGAAACCAAAAGATTGAGATTATTCCCTGCATATTCTCAGATCACAATGCTTTGAAACTGGATCTCAACCACAAGGAAAAGTTTGGAAGGAATTCAAACACCTGGAAGCTAAAGACCACCTTGCTTAAGAATGTGTGGATCAACCAGGAGATCAAAGAAGAACTTAAACAATTCATGGAAACCAATGAGAATGAAGAAACGTCGGTCCAAAACCTATGGGATACAGCAAAGGCAGTCCTAAGGGGGAAATACATAGCATCCAAGCCTCCCTCAAAAAAATTGAAAAATCCAGAATACAACAGCTGTCTCTACACCTTTAAGAGCTGGAGAATCAACAACAAATTAAACCAACTCCATGCACAAGAAGGGAAATAATCAAGGTTAAAGCAGAGATGAATGAGGTAGAAACTAGAGATACAGTAGAACGTATCAATGAAACTAGAAGCTGGTTTTTTTTTTGTTTTTTTTTTTTTGTTTTTTTTTTAAAGATTTTATTTATTTATTTGAGAGAGAGGCAGTGAGAGAGCATAAGCGAGGAGAAGGTCAGAGGGAGAAGCAGACTCCCGTAGAGCTGGGAGCCTGATGCGGGACTCGATCCCGGGTCTCCGGGATTATGACCTGAGCCGAAGGCAGTCGACCAACCAACTGAGCCACCCAGGCGTCCCTAGAAGCTGGTTTTTTGAAAGAATCAATAAGATTGATAAACCATTGGCCACACTAATCCAAAAGAAAAGAGAGAAAGCTCAAATTAATAAAAATAGGAATGAAAAGGGAGAGATCACAACTAAGACCAAGGAAGTAGAAACAAATATCAGAAGCTATTATCAACAGTTATATGCCAATAAGTTAAGCAACCTAGATGAAATGGATGTCTTCCTGGAAAACTATAAACTCCCAAAATTGAACCAGGAAGAAATTGACAACCTGAATAGACCGATATCTAGTAACAAGATAGAAGCAGTGATCAAAAACCTCCCAAAAGGGGCGCCTGGGTGGCTCGGTGGGTTGAGCCTCTGCCTTTGGCTCAGGTCATGATCTCAGGGTCCTGGAATCGAGCCCCACATCGGGCTCCCCGCTCAGTGGGGAGTCTGCTTCCCCCTCTCTCTCTGCTTGCCTCTCTGCCTGCTTGTGATCTCTCTGTCAAATAAATAAATAAAATATTAAAAAAAAAAACCTCCCAAAAAACAAGAGCCCAGGACCTGATGGATTCCCTGGGGAATTCTACCAAACTTTTAAAGAAGAAATAACACCTATTCTCCTGAAGCTGTTTCAAAAAAATTGAAGGAGAAGGCAAACTACTATACTCTTTTTATGAAGCCAGCATCACCCTGATCCCCAAACCAGACGAATGGATAAGGAAGATGTGGTCCATATACACTATGGAGTATTGTGCCTCCATCAGAAAGGATGAATACACAACTTTCGTAGCAACATGGACGGGACTGGAAGAGATTATGCTGAGTGAAATAAGCAGAGAGAGTCAATTATCATATGGTTTCACTTATTTGCAGAGCATAACAAATAACACGGAGGACATGGGGAGATGGAGAGGAGAAGGGAGTTGAGGGAAATTGTGGGGGAGATGAACCATGAGAGACTATGGACTCTGAAAAACAACCTGAGGATTTTGAAGGTGCGGGGGATGGGAGGTTGGGGGAGCCAGGTGGTGGGTATTATGGAGGGCACGCATTGCATGGAGCACTGGGTGTGGTGTAAAACTATGAATTCTGTTATGCTGAAAAGAAATGAAATTAAAAAAAATAATTAATTAAAAAAAAAAGAAATCAATTGCCACCCTCCACAGTCCTGATCCTGATTGATGAGATGTGGAGGTCTGTTTCAGGCTGAGGAGGGACCCTGGTCTGCTTGGTGGCCTCTCTTCCCTTCCCTGCTGGATCGTGGAGCTCAGTTTTTGCCCTCCTCCCCTCATTTTCTGGCTTGGAAGGGAGCTTGGGAGCTCACTACTGACAGTTCTTGATGAAGCAGAGCTAAGGAAATGCCGAATGGGAAGCCTCCTAGGACAATACTAATTAATTAATTAAGCTTTAATTAGCTGCATTTCATTTTATCTAATGCAGTACTCTCAAACACTCCAGCGTCCCATAACATCACACTGGAACTGCCCTTCCTTAGCCCGGTGGGCACCCTCCATTAGAATGGCGCTCTGCTGCTCTCTCTCATGATCATCACCCCGAGTCCCCGGGAGAGGACACAGATGTTTAAAGAGAACGGCAGGCCCCGCCTGGAGCGCCTTGGTCCCAACTGCCTATCTCATCAGAGCTCACACGTTTCAGTAACTATATTAGTAGTTGCCTTCCCAGCTCAGCCATAATCTCCAGAGGCAGGTCCACGTGTGCCGGGTCCATGAGGTCTGCCTGGAGCCTGGAGGAATGGTAGGAACTCGCTGAACACTTGAGGAATGACCAGGTGAGTGGGCTGTGCAAGATCAGCTCCCTTCAAACTCTTCCAGGTGGTATGGGCCCCAGGTTCATCCTGGTGGCCTCTACGAGGAAGGTAGTGGCGTGGGGCAGGCTTGACACAGGCTTGGCCCAACTCCACAGAGCTCCCCTCTGCTGGGTTCTGAGCTCACAGTGCCAGCGCTCTCATCCCCAGGAGCAAGGAGTGACTGCTGGGGAATAAGGCTCCACAGTTGACTCTCACAGCCCAAGCTGGGAGAACTCCATTTGCAATCTGTTTGGTTATAGGGCAACTGTTCCAACGGGAAGAGTGTTGTGTTGAAGATGTTAAGCTGAGATACATCAAAACCAGTAAACAGAGAGAGCCTCATTGACAAGCAGGCTGCTTTTCAACAATGCCTCTCAGTGTCTGCTTTTTGCAGAAGCTCCTGCAAGGTAGCTATGTCATTTGCACTGCACAGAGTGGGCATCCTGGTCTAACAGTGTCTAACATGGTGTCTGATGCATCCTTTGTTTCAGACAGTAGATCCTGTGGCTATAAAGCAGGTTGCATATCTATCTGAGAGGGTGCAACCACAGAGAAATATTTCTATTCTGAAAACTTCTAGGCTAAGTCTTCAGGGTCTTCTTACTAGGCATGAGGACAGAGATTCTTGTCCTGGGTCCGGGGGCTTTGAAGCCCTGATGCTGAAAGCAAGACTGTGTGTGCATGTGCGTTTTAATGAGATGAGGGTCAGCCGTGCTCCTTGAATTCTCAAAGCAGCCCCTTTCCTAGCTGCTCTGACTGCTTCACTGGGGTTGAGTGGGGGGCAGTACCAAGAGGAGGTACCAAGGAACAGAGCCAACATGGTGTCTCCTGATAGGGCAGGAGGACATCACAGGTGCCTCTTGGCTGGAATGAGCAGATGTTGTTTGCTTGTCCTAATTGGGAATCTAGACTGTCTACAACCTGGGCTGTCCCTGAAGCCCATGGTTTGTAAGTGATTATGTTGCAGGCACGCTGAGAGCCCATAGTCAGAACGGCCTGTGGGTCTCATTGGCACAAACTGTACCCCATTAGATGTCTCTGCTTGCAGGAGTTCTCGAACCTGGTGCACATTCCAGCTGCCAGGGAGCTTTGAGAACTCCTGATTCACTGGTAGCACCCCAGGCCAGGGAAGTCAGAAGCTCCAGGCTGGGACCTGGCTTCTGTGCCTTTCATCCTCTCAGGTGATTCCCACATGCAGGCAAGGTCAAGACTAAGGTTGCCACCTGTCCTGGTTTGCTCAAGACTGAGGGGATTTGCAGGACGTGGGACCTTCCGTGATGGAATAGGGACAGTCCAGACAAACTGGGATGAGACTTCCTGCTTCGCAGGAAGGCAGCCCTGGATCTGTCATGGAGAGCATCCTGGTGACCCACATTTTCTGACAGAAGCATCTTTTCATGTCAGCCTCCCCGTGATAGACCAAACGAAGCTGGGTAAGTTGGTGCTCGGGGGAGAACTCAGCCTCCTGCAGGGTATCTCCAGCCTGAGGTTCACCCACACATTTGGTTGTGACAGCTATGTGCCCTCGTGGCCTGTCCAATTGGTGTGTAAGGCACTGTATTGATTCCTGCATGTGGACATTTGCAGGAAGGGAAGCTGTCCACATCCTGGGTATTCATAGCTTTGTTTTTAGCTTGTGGGGTGTCATTTCCAAACCTCGTTCTCTCTTGACGGGTTTATGGTCCCAGGAGTTTATAATTTGCTGGCATTTCACCTCCTGATTGCCTCCTTTCTAATGGTAACATCGGGCTCAGCCCTGTGTTGGCAGGGCCAGTGTGCCTTGCAGGTAAGGCCCACATCCTTAATCCGAGTCTGTCCTGGGGAAATGCCTTCCTCTGTGGAAAGTTACATGTGCTGAAGCAAACGGAAGGCTTGTGCCCCATTCTACTTGTTCTCGGACATCCACATTGCTTACTTGAGTGGTCTTGGGCTCGTTCGGGGCTCCTGCCTCCTGATTTGCCTGCACCTCTCCCACTCTCTCTAAATGCTGCCCACGACAGACCCTTCCACAGCACACCTGCTTTGGTCCCTGCACCCTGCAGCATGGCGTGTGTGGCCTTCTGACCCTGAAACCTATTCCTGCCCAGCCTCATCTCCTCCCACAGTGAGGTGGCCTGCCACCAGAGCCCTCCCCACCGAGGGATTGTGTGTGACTACTTCAAACCAAATGTTCCACAGACATTAAAGGGGAAAGAGGGAGTCTGAGACTTAGAGTTTCCATCTGTGCAGTGGCCCATGGGAATGAGGCAGGTGTGGTCAGCAGGGGCTCCAATACCGTCTCCTGCCCTTCGCCCTCCAGACCCATGCTCTTCCCACAGTAGCCAGGAGACTGACTTGGTTCCTTCTCTGGTCTCCCAGCTTCTCCCTGAGAGCTGCCCAGCAGCCCCATCAGACTGGAGGAAGGGAAGGGCTCAACATTTGTGAGGGTCCCAGAAAAGATGGCTCCTGCAGGTTCTAACCCTCCATCCTGCTCTCTCCAGGCCTCCACATGGTGGTGGCTCCGATGCACCTGCCCCAGTCACTGCACTGTCCCTCATGGCCCCATGCCAGTCACCTCTGCAAATCGACCCTTCTCAGATGATTTGGTGGGATGAGCCTTCTACTTCCCGAATGAACCAGCTATGGTACGGGGGTGATAGAACATTTGCATCTGCCAGGACCTGGCTGTGGACCTGGAGCAGCCTCTGTGAGGACCTGACCTACAGGCTATTTATCACCAGTGAGACTCTTGCCACTGTCCAGACACACAACCCAGCCTGCTCTCTTCTGATGTCTGTGCTCATCCATTGCCAAGAAACACATCATCCCCAGCTTGGTGGCTTCAGACAAGAGGAAGCACTGACATCCGTATCAGTTTCTGAGGGTCAGGAATTTGAGAACTGCTCAGGGGGCCAGCTCTGACCTAACCTCAGGGGGGTCTGGGCTGTGTCTTCTCAATGTCTTTACTGTGTTGTGGGGTAAGGTGGGCCACTGGGCTGGAAGTGAGGTAGGTTTCACTTGCTCACAGTGTCCTCCTGCTGGAACCTTCTGGGCTCCTTCCTCATGGCCCTGTTCACCTCTAGTCTGTCCGGAGTCCCCTCCTAAGATAGAGGCCTATTCTTGGGGCATCTCAGGATCTGCTCTGGGGACCCCTTCACAGAAGCGCTCTCATGGCTCAGGCTGACTTCTTGCACAGGTGAATGTAACCTCCCATGAAGCTACCGGACGCACACATGATGTCATAGTCCAGGTATGCTCCAGACAGAGTAGGATCAAATCGGTGCCAAATCATCCAGGCAGTGACCATTTTGAATCCCAGGACTAGAGTTGTTCCTCCCCATGAAAGTCATGTTTCAAGGGCAGTTGCCTACAGGCAGCTCTCTCTCAGTGCCACCTCTGTCACCCCTGAAGGCCAAATAGTGAGAGTCACCGCACTGGGCAGAAGGACATGTGACCTGTGAGCTGACCCCTCTGGTCTAGTCTGCAAAGAGCCCTTCCCATTCAGGCCCCTGCAGAGGAAAGGAAATCCACCTGTTCCCACTTTTTGCTGGGAACCTTATCTCTTGGGATTGGGTTTTCCTTCCCTACCCTTTTTTCAACAGGTCACGGGTGAAGTTTGTTACTTTCTTTTTGGGATCTTTTGCTTAGCAAACAGCAAGGTCCTGAGCAGCACCCAGCTGTACCTTCTGTGGGACCCAGACTTGCACCCTTTGGAAGGAGGTTGAGAGCAAAAGTCACAGGGGAGGGGGGAGCATCAGAAGGCAAGAAGCCCTCGGGCCCCATTGTGCACTCTGAAGGCAGGGCTCAGCCACAGCCCCAACTAGAGAAATGTCCTCCAAACCCATACCTGGAGGCATTTAGCCCTTTAACACCCTGCTGCTGGAACATTTTACACTGAGACATTAAATGTGTACTCTGTTTCTTTAGTTACATGATTACTCTCACTTATCTGGTTGTGAAGATATATAGAAAATCTGACTTTTAAAGAGCAGAAGGAAAATGTTAGTGCTAAAAGCATGAAAAACACTGGCTTCCTTTCCTCTCCCTTGAGTGAAGGGATTTAGACTGAGGAAATAAGAATAATATCAACAAAGAATTCGTAACCAGGACAAACATGTTTAGGCTAAGCGTGAGCTCAGTTAGCTGTGCCACGGGGGTCACCTCCTGGGGCTGGGACAGGCACAGAGTCAAGACACTGTGTCAGGGGAACACACCATGTATCACAAGGCAGGAAACCTCTTATACTCAGTTAAAGCTCATTTTGCTCAGGTCTTCATGAGAATGGCCAGCTTGCAGAGGACTGTAGACAAATTTATATTTTCTGGGGGGCACTTTTTAATGCTTATGCTTATTTATCTCCCCACACCTTTCTCCATTGGTGGTGACAGAACCTGCTGAATGGTGACTTTTAGGGGCTTTATCTGCAGAAACTGGCTTTTCCTAGTGGTCTCCGACCAGATTGGGGACCCTGCTTTCCTCTGATACTTCCTGTGTGTCCAGGTCCTGCTGTAGCCAGGGCTACAGCTATCACCCAAGCTATCCAGTTCTCCCCCACTTCCTAATATGGCTCCCCTTCTTGCTGCCCTCTCAGCTCTGCGTTTACCTGAGATTTATCTTAGTATTCGTTGGCATGCTGAAGTCCATGACTTTCTTTGTTCACTTTGCCCTGCCTTCCTTCTTCTGCCCACTCACAACAGCTAGAAGTTCTGTCTGAAGCTCAACATCACAAGAGACATGGCCCAGGGATACAGCTGCTCATCAGCCATTGCCGATTTTCCAAATAGGAGAGCAGAACCAGATCAGATGTCTGTGCTTCCATGAAGAGGACAAAGGGGTTGGGTATTTGGAGGCAGCAGAGGGAATCTGAAGGGATATTAAAGCATGCTGTGAGACCCAGGTTCACTCCAGTAGGAGGGTAGGTGTTTGCCTTTCACTTTAGGAGAGCAGCTTAAATGGGGGCACTGCAGGGTCTTGTGTGTATCCTCTGCATGGAGGGCATGTGGCCAATTCTTGCCTGGAAAATCTCAAAGGCAGAGGTGGGCTGGCCAGTGGCTTCCAGGTCATAGCTGAAAGAAGTGCTGCTCTGTGGGGACAGGGCAGGCCCTCCCATCAAGGAGAAGATATGGTGGGCTGCCACAGGGCCTGTCTTAGATCCTGTCCAACAGAGACCAGCTGAGGAGCAAGCAGATCTTCACAGAAAATGCTGATGGAAAACGTATGGCTTGTCTCAAGCCAACTGTAGTTTGAGGATGCAGAATGTGTTTGGGGTCTGCTAAGAACCTACCAAAATGCACAGATGGGAAAGAAAGCTGTAAATATCCTCTAGGCCCAGAGGGCGTGAGGCCTGGCATGCCAGGCTGAACTGGGTAAGACTGCTCTATTCCCTATCCGGCCATGCTCACCACACCTCACTTCAAAGGCTCAGACACCATGGCTGGCAAGCTAGAGGAAAGGGCAGGGGGTAGAAATTGCACCTCTCCTTCCTGAGTGTGCAGGCATGTCCCAGCAGAGTACAGCTTGAAAGAACAGTGCTGTACACCAACCCACAGGCTCAAATGGAAAAGAGACCCAGTAGCAAGTTTTGGTGAGAATGTGGAAAAACCAAATTCTCATATAGTCCTGGAAGGAGTGTAAATTCTTAACACTACTTGGGGAAAGGATCAGTACTTATTACAGCTGAACATATGGGCATATGAGCCAACAACAAATCTCCTCTTGGTAAATACTTAAGAGATATTGTTTATATGTTCACCAAAGGACATCTACAAGAATGTTTGTAACAATAACCATTATAATAGCTCCAAACTGGAAGCCAGCCAGATGTCCAACAGCAATAAAAAGGAATAAATAATAATGGTACCCAGTAGAGGTAAAGAAATAAATCTCAGAAAGATAATGGGGAACAGAAGAAACTATACAAAGGATTCTCGTTACATAAAGTGCAAAGTATTCTGTGCTGTTAGCATAAAAGTTGGGTTACTGGATATCTTTGGGGAGGGCCAGCCACTGGAAGAAAGCATGGTTTTAAAAAAATCTACTCTCTCACCCCAAGATACTTTAAGAAATGATTCTAGGAAAAATTAAATGACCAGATAAGAACTATTCATAAAGAATAGAGAAACTCATTTTATAAAACTAGTAAAATCTTGATATCAAAATCAAAGAAGGGAAGTAAGGGAGAAGGAAAGGAGATGCTGATTTTTCTATAAACACAGAGGCAAATCAAGTGAAGGTGTGCTCTGGCTTCCCTCTCCACACTGCTCACTGGCCTCTGTATTTGCAGTGGCCTTTTAAACCCTTAACTCACCTACTATATCCTCACGGGAGCCCTACATCTCCCTGCTAAGAGGGACTCCTGGGGGTCTGGTGCTTACCACCCTGGGGCCCTACAGCTTCAAGTTTCAAGAGCCTGGCCAGGCTCAGCACACATTTGCTCAATGAAAAAAGAACAAAGGGCAGCACAGCATTTTCTCCTGCTGTTTCTGAGTGCAAACATGCTTTGGTCAGAAACATTTCTGCCTTGTACAGGAACCCCCTGGAGACATCCCCATGGCTGACAATCACTGACCTTATACAGAGTCTACAAGCTGATAAGGAAGATATAAATCAGGGATATCCACAAAGGAAATATTTATAACCATGAGGTAAAATCCACTTGACTCTGCTGCTGAGCACCAGTAAGGATGTGGCTCTTGGTGTTTGGGCTTGATGCAATGCTCTGCAGGACAGAGGGAGAGGGGTATGCTGCCCCTCAGGCGATACAGGAGAGGAGGGGGAAGAGAAGAGAGTCAGAGGCTGGGTCAGAGAGGGACTGTCTAGGTGTGTGCCTTGCAGGAGAGCTTTCTGTGAGGATGGAAGTGTTTTATGTCTGTGCTGTCCAGCATGGTGGCCATGAGAACACCTGCCTCATGTGACTGTGGAATCTCTCATGGGGACATGCACTGGCCCCCACTAGGCTACCATCTCCCCTTCTTGAGATGATATGGAATGTCCCAAAGGATCTAGGCTATGTTCCTTCACAGATGGGCCAGGAACCTTGGGCCAGCTTTTCTCTTAGCTCTGGGCTGAGGTTCTTTTAAGCGTTGTCAATATCTTCACTTCCTTTGGCTGGAAGTATTTGAGGTTCTAGTAAAATCATAATTTTCTCTAAGAAACACCTGCTGCTTTGTTTCTCTTACACTTATTTTGAGGGCAAGGTTGAGTAGGGTCAGATGTTTCCACAGTCCATGTCACCCATGGACATGTTCACTCCGTTCCTGTTGAGGAGCAAGGTCCAGGCACGGCTGGAAGGGCCTGAGCAGAAAATGCCAGCACCTGACACCAGTCTCTAAGATTTGTGACGGGCTCCCAAAGACACCTGCTGTCTCCAGAACCATCTCTCTGGAAATTTATAGCACTTTGGATACTTTATGGCTCATTTTTCCTCTACTACCAATATCTGTCTGACTGGATTACATTTCTTTGCATTATTGCAAAGGTTATTTCCATTATTTATTACTCTTACCATTCGCTATGCACTGACAGGGTACTCAGAGCTGTACTTGAAGAAAAGACAGACTCCGTGTAACGTTCTGAATGAGAGCAGCAGGATAATTTGGACCTAAGCCACAAGGATGGAAAGCCTCCCAGAGGCAGGCGTCTCACGCCAATCCTCAGCATGCTTGTTTCTTTCCTCTCACGTATTTAGCTCCACATGCATTTTTTAAATTTCCCCCTTTTAAGCCACTTAAGGCAACGGATCTTCTGTTGCTAGTTGGGTCCAAACACCAGAAAGGACAATGAATATGAAACAAATGTACAACTGTGTAAGGGTAAAACCTGACTTGAACCTCGGTCACCTGGGTGCGGGCACTAAGCATGGGCCTTCACAGAACCACTCCTCCTGCCTGTGGTCTGGGCCACTGCCCTCGGGGGCCAGACTTCCTCCAGGGACATCCCAGGGCCCCTATCATCAAAGTGATTTCTTTTGTGGATCTCATTTCATAGAGAACACAATTGCAATCACACACATCAACAGGAATAGCGGCTGCTGTGCCACACTCATGTGGGGAGCGTGAACTACTGTCATCTTGTATTCTCCATGCGGATTAGAGAAGCTGCCAAACCCTGGAGAGCTCCCAGCTCCTGAGAGGCCTTCCCCAGGGCCTTCCATCCTGCCGCCTCTGGTCAGTTGACACCTTCTCCACGACAGGCTGGCCTCTGGTCCCATCCTGAGAGAAGTTTGCCATGGTTATCCCCTTACTTGTTCTTTTTGTCTGTAAGAGGAGGGCTAGAAGACTGGGACTCCTCCAGTGAAAGCCCAGAGAATCTAAGTGAAAGCCAGGCAAAATGGGAGCCTCTGTGGAGGGCAAGGGGAGCCTTCTACTCTTCCCTGCTTCCTGGTGTCTCTCACCACCACCTTCCTGCCCAGGCCACCCCTCTACTTTCCGTACTTAGTACCCCAGCCCCTCCTGCTTCTTTTGGGGTAACAGGTGCTCAGAATGTAGGTTTTTAGGGAATGACAGTGATCACAAGATCAGAGGAAATTCTATTATTAGTCAGGATTAGAGATGAAATAAACTAAAGTCCATTTTTTAAAACTTACTGTCCACCTTCTGTCCAGTGTCCCAACCAATATACCACATTACATTCAGATATTAGGTCTCCTTAGGCTTTCTTTGGCTGTGACAGCTTTCAGGACTTTCCTTGTTTTGGGTGACCTTGACAGTGTTGAGGAACACTGGTTAAATATATTGTAGGATCCCCCTCTACTGGGAGCTATCTAGAGGATTTGGGGGATGAAGACCACAGAGGTAAAATGCCCTTCTAATGACTTCATGTCAAGATTACATCCTATGAACAGGGTTTATCACTGAGGTTGCTGACCTTAATTGCCTAGCAGAGATAATATTTGTCAGGTTTCTCCACTGCACAGTCATGCTCCTTCCTGCCCACACTTACGATATGGGGTGTGTGTTTTACTTCCTTCAGGTAGAGTCCCTACATAAATTATTTGTAATTCATCTGTATTGGAGATGGTTGTGTTCTCCCCTAGGAATTAATTCATCCAGTCATTTACTTATATAGTATGGACCCTTGGATATTTACATTATACTTTGGTTTATAATTCAATACTACATTATTTGTTTTGTCACTTTGACCACTGAAAGCTCCTTTAGGCTGATTCATGTGTCCCCTTGACATGCTCCCAACCTTTTGCTTTGGAGCACTTTCTCCTTTTTGTACTATAGGATGCTGTTCCAGGTTCATCTTGTATATTTCCTGCCTAAATCCTACAATCAGCCATTTTTCCATGGAGCTCTGATCTCTTTTATTGGAAGATTGTGTTAGAAAACAAGATCTGGGGGTGCCTGGGTGGCTCAGTGGGTTAAAGCCTCTGCCTTCAGCTCAGGTCATGATCCCAGGGTCCTGGGATCGAGCCCCATATCGGGCTCTCTGCTCAGCGGGGAGCCTGCTTCCCTCCCTCTCTCTGCCTGCCTCTCTGCCAACTTGTGATCTCTGCCTGTCAAATAAATAAATAAAGTCTTTAAAAAAAAAACAAGATCTGGGTACTGTTTGTCACTCTAGACTTCACACTGATTCTGGGCTTTCTCAGCAACAGACCTAGGAATGTATATATATTATAATATGTATATTGTAATTGTATGTACACACACACACACACACACACAAGCATCCAGTACTTATTGTCTCAAGCCACTCAGTACTTAGCTATAGAGCAAGAGATCACCAGAACATTCACTACTCTGTCCTAGGTACTGGTTCTTAGTACCAAGATGTCATGACATAATGACTCTGATTATCCTCAGTTACAGAGAAGGAAGCTGAAGCTCAGGGAGGGACAGAAACTTGTTCAAAGTCACACTACTCTTTAAGTGATGGACTTGAAACCTGCAGGTCTGACTCTAGAGGAATGCTCTTGTATTAAGTTGCGCTGCCTCCCCAAAAGGCTCAAAAATACTTTGAAAAGGAAATGAAAGAGAAATTAAAGTCCTCAACCACACCACCTGGGATCACTGTAGTCAGATGGATGATGCTGTGTCAGCATGGTTCTCTCCTGGTTGGTGGACTAAACCTCCTGTTAGAACAAGGAAGCAAAACCATCTTTGAGCACCCTTGCTCATTATAGTTATCATTATTGTTTCAATTGAAAGGATCTGCACTCTGTTGGATATGGATCATCTGAATAGGAATGTCAGTCCATTTACCCAAAACACAGATGAGCAAACCAAATAGCCAGCTTTTCAACCACGAGCCAGCTTTCCCACGCTGCCAGTCGGGATGTTGATGGCTGAATAGGCACCGTCTGTTCCTGTGGCTGCAGCTCCCACTGAAGCAGCCCATCGAGGAAATCCAGCACAGGGCTCCAGGGAAAGGAGGGGGAGAGGGTGAGGGAACAGGCAGGAAAAGAAATAGGAGGAGAAAGACCTCCCCATTATGTGAGGTGAGCCTCAGCCTTGAGCAGGCTCTCTGGCAAATCAAATGTGTGCACTAGCAGATGGTCCTACTGCCCCTTTGACCTATGAGCTGCAGGTGTATACCTGGGCTGAGAAAGGTGGGGCCAGGGGAGAGAAAACCTCTTGCCACCAGTATATATTGCTACCACTAAATTTATCTTGTATTTACTAGGTCAAAAATTCTCAGCAAATCCTCAAGTGATACCATCTCAACAGTCTTAGGAACCAAAATATTCATACCCTGGGTCCTTCCTCCCTAATCCAGTGGGCTGTAGTGAGAACACCTGGTGCTGGCCAGCTGCAGAGGACAGGGTTCTTTCTCCAACACTAGCTGGCAGGAGTCAAGGCACCCTCTCTCACCAGGAAAAACTTGAAGCTTACCTCAGGATGGATCTTAGCATATAACCTTGTTGTACACGGAGCTGTTTCCATCTGCCTTAGCCTTCAGGAAGTTCTCCTGTCCACATGTGGGCTCTTTTCCAGTCAAATTCGATATCAGAGTAGAGATTTGCCCGTTGAAACCCAGCATCTCACTTTTAAACCCCCAAATTCATGTTCAAATACCATTCTGAGGAACCCATATGTCCCCTCTGTTGCTGGGAGGTCCTGTGGACAGACAAGGGACCGTGTATACACTCCAGTTCCCCACTGAGCTGCACTGCCTGCATACAAGGGTATTTTTAAATTACTGGCATTAGAGGACTTTAAAAACTTCCCATATTCTTTTAAATCCAATAAAATCATATTTCCTGTCTTTGCTTTTGAATTCATTCCAACCAAGCAGATTTTCATTAACTCGCATCTGACATCCAGCACTTCATTATAAGGTCTAATTAAGAAGTCAACATAGGCATATTTGTGATTTTGAACTCTGTCCCAATCAGGGAGCCTAGAGAATGAGAGTGAGGAGTTTGTGCACACGTGGGCAGAGTGAATTATAGCGTTTTTTCCATAGCTTGAAATCCATGCTTCTGAGTTGAAACAGGGTGATGCAGTGGAATAAAGGGGACTCTGTCTGTTGTGCATTCATATCACATCAAATCATGCCTCAGAGGCAAACATTCTCAAAATAGGGAAAGGAAAAGCTGCATTATAGCAACATCCTCTTTGAACCAAATGTTTCCTAAGATGTGTCACAGGGGATGTGACCCAACAGGCATTTGTGGGAAACAACAGGCACTTTTTCCTTCAGGTTGAAAAATCAGGATACTTCTTAAATGACAGCTCTCAAGGACCCAGAGAGCAGGAGACGTATGGACACCTTTCAGAAAATAATCCCAGTTATGACAGCTTGTCCAGCTGGAAACTGGTTTCCAAATGGAAATTCCCTTTTTCGTTTTGGATTTAAAAAGCAAAACAAAACTAAACTTGGGAAATGAGTGTTTTGTACTCATAATTAGGTACATGCAAGGGAGGACTGTGGGAGGTTGGGGAGGGACTAGAAAGTTATCTTAGCTTGGGTTTCTGTAACACATTACCATAGACCCAGGGCTCCTCTTTCTCACAGTTCTGGAGGCTGGAAGTCTGAGATCAGGGTTCTGGTGAGAACTCTCTTCCTGGTTTGTAGATGGCTGCCTTCTTGCTGTGTCCTTACATGGAGGAGGGAGAGCACTCTGGTCCTTTTATTCCCTTAGGAGGGTACAAATCCCATCATGGGCTCCAACCCCATGGCCTCCTCCTAATCCAATACCTCTGGAAGGCTCCACCTCCAAATGCCATTGCACTGGGGGCCAGGGCTTCCACATGTGGATTTGGGGACACAAACAGTCTTCAGCAGTCCAGTTCACAGGCATGTTCTGGGGGAAAAGATGCAAAGTCAACTGAACTGAAGCCTTTGTTTTGAAGTGGACACTTTACCTTTCAGCAGAGGTGGTTTGTAGAGGTTTCTGTATGATTTACAACTATTGTCCCTTGGGGTATGCCCTCGTGTCACGTCCCAGGGATGCCTGCCATGACCACCTCACCTTCATTCCACTTTACTCAAAAATAAGTTCTGAGATTTGACTTCCCCTTTCCCACTGTCATCACACATTTGGGGTTGCTTTAGGTGAGGAATTTTTACAGCAGAAAAAAAACAAATTGCAGATCCCTTAGGAAATAATATTGGAACATGCACAACCCCAGCTGGCAGGCCTTGCAGCCAAGCAGAAGGCAGTGAGGTTCCCCGGAAAAAGGCCGGCCAGCCAGCCAGAAGTGAGCCCCAAAGAGGGACCAGCATGAGCTACTCACTGGCAGGAGATGTGAAACTGTTTTAGCAAGTTCAAATCCAGCTCCTTGCTAAGCAAGCCATCATAAGAGGACTGACTGAATGTTAGAAACCAGGGAACCAGCCAAGTGCAGCAAAACGAAGGCCTGGCTGCCAGATCCAGACATAATCTCAGCAGCAAACACTGTGATACTCACAGCTTTGAGTGGGGGTGGGGGAATCCCGCAGGACACATCATTGCTGCATTCACAAGTCAGAATGGTGTTTGAATTCATGATGGAAAAGGTACTGATTCACTCAAGAGTTTGGGACTTAACTGCAAAATCATTCCTTAAAATCCTTCATTCATTAAAGGAATATATTTTTTAGCATCATCCTCATGTGAGATGCTGTTGCATGTTGTGCTGTGTGTTGAAGATAAAAGGATAGGGAGCTGAACATTAATGTCGAAATGGTTCCACTAAAGCATGGTACAGAGGAGCATGACCTGCCCTGGGGGCCGGAGACGCCTTCCCTGGGGACTCAGGGGTTGACCTTGGAGATGTCCCATTGTTTGAATAGGCAGGGGAAAGGGGTGCTGCTGGCTGTGAGGGGTCTGTGAGGAGAGAACAGAATGGAGAGGCAGGGAGGCCCAGCCTGTGTAGGTCTGGTGAGCCCCTTAAGGATGGAAGGTGATGAAGGTCTGCCTGAAGAGGAGGGAAGGGAGTGTGGGTGGGAGAGCATGAGATGTGCATCTTCAGATGTTCCCCATGCCTCTTCCAGACCAGCCTAAGGGAGGAACAGGGATAGAAGACTGTGGCTAGTCAAAGGGGAGCCGGGGGAGCAGGGGCCAGCAGGGTGATGGCAAATTGGCCCTTGGGCCCCGGATTTGAGGTTACCTTTGAGATATTCAAGTAAAGACAAATATTTGCCTCTGGGCTGCAGGTATGAAACCAGAAGTTGACTATATGTAAGTGGCAGTCAAAGCTGTGGGCAACAAAGAGGTGGTCAGGGGTAAAACAGTAAAATAGGGAGATGAAGGGCTTTTGTTGCCCTTTGTTGATTCTTCTAATCCATGCTCTACAGCCGTGTTCCTATGTATATTCAGCTTACGTTTTTCTGCTCAGAACTCTCAGTGAACTACTTCAGTCTGACGATTATATCTGTCTTCACTTTGGACAATTTCTGGACATTACCATTTTAAATATTACTGCTGCCTCATTTTGCCCTCATTTCTCTATTTCTGGAATTCCTATTGGCTTCACGTTGGAACTCTTCTTTCTGTGTGCTGTGCCTCCTTCCTGTTTTCCATCTCTCTTACTTGGATGATTCCCATGTATCTATCTCCTGGTGTACAAATTCTTCTTCAGTTGCATCTAGTAAATCTGCTTTTTATTACAGGCATGCTATACTTTCCAATTCTAAAAATCCAAGCTGTATGTCCATTTTCCAAATTTGGGTTTTTAAAATTTTTTAAAAATATGATCTTTTATCCATATGGGTTTCTATTCCTTCTTAATCACTTAAATGATTTCAATTATTTTAATCCCTTTGAGTTTGTTATAAAGTACTATAATAATCTCAGATTAAAGATGAGTTGTTTTGAGATAATTGAATTCTGGAAGTAATAGTTCTGTTTTGGGAGGTAAATCTGCTGTATGATTCCCCCCCCTTGTACAGATTATAATGTTCTAGTGTGGTTTTATCAAGAGCTAGGATACATTATTTTATTACTTGCTGGTTTGCAAAACTGTCAGTCCTTAGAAAGCATTTTTCTATTGTCTGTAGCATAAATCCTGAATCTATGTGTATTTTAATTTTTCAGCAGGGTTCCTGTACATGCTTATGTATAATTTGGGGCCCACACCCGGATTAGCCTGGCCCTGAATTTCTGACTGTGCCGTGGTGGTCCAGGACAGATACAGAGCTTGCCTCCTTGTTTCTGAAGCCTAGGGGATAAGTTTCTAGGTCCTTTCATAGATGGCACACTCTGAGGCTATGGATTTGTGCATAGTCCTTCCTGGCCAAACACCATGTTCTCTCTCTCCTCAAAAGAATTAGAAACTCAGGCACAGTCCCTAGACCTATATTCCAGAAATAAGTTATCCCGGTTCTGCATGGTTCTGTGCCTTGCCAGGTTGGCCAACTTGCCATCTGGTTGGAAGGCAAGACATATTTCCTTGCATAGATGAATACCGATGACAGTAGCTTGTGTTGCAGGGATAAGTATTCCTGAGAGCAGACCTGAGAGCCAAGAAACAAAACACAAAGGATCAAAAGGAACCTCTCAGATGAGGTTAAAGGGAGGGCATCAGGAGCAGTCAACTTAAATTGGAGCAGGAAGACAGAAGGAATCCATAGTTTGTCTGATATTTGAAAAAAATGTATGTAGAGGCTATTGGTGAGTGTGGTAAAGAGAAAGAGTAAGTCCATGAACTACAGTAATTGAGGCTGGGAGAGCAGTAACTGGACTTCCTCAGGAGATAATGAGTTAATAAGATGCTGTGACGACCATGTTGGGAGGATGGGGATGGGTAGAGGTGTGGGAAGCCTGCACTGTAGGGAGAGAAGACTTCTGTAAGAAAGCAAGTCTTTATCCACCACAATGGTTGGCCAGTGATAAATTAATAATCAGCCGACCAATTAAGAAATAAAGACCGTTCATGACTTCTTAAGAAATTAGTAAATACCAGACAGATCCACTAAAATGTTCCAAATGTATCTGTGAAAGGGCCTCGGATGTTGGGAAGGACTGGTGAGACCACTATGGATTCTTCATGTTACAAACCTAAAGGTTTGTATTTATTAGTATTAATAGTATATGTATTTTTTAGTTGTGACAAATGGACACACCCTAAGATGCCAACAAGAGGAGAGACTGGACAAGGAGTAGAGGGGAACTTTCTGTACTGCCTTTGTAAATTTTGTAAATTTTTATAAATCTAAAATGGTTCTAAAGTAAAAGGTTTATCTAAAAAACAAAGCCAGGCTATGGGATAGAAGCAGGTGAGAGGAGGAGCAGTGACTACAGATGCAGGTCCTCCTTCCTGGGCTCCGTTCTTGGGGACCTGGAAGACAGGGCGGGGTTTGGGAGAGGCACTCCTAGCTCAGAACCAGGGCTGACCCAACCTGGCTCAGCCCTTGAACTACTCATTGCTTTTTGAGTACCCAATTTTATTTTTCTCACTAAAACAGAGTTATGATCCCTATCTAGCTGGTTGTTGTGACAGATATTAGCAACGATAACATACCAACTTACTACTTTATGTGAGACAGCACACTGACACTTGACTTGTCTCATTTCATTCCTTCTTTCCACAGCACCGTGAAGTATGTGCCATTATTGACACTGTTTTCTCTGACAATGTATTATGAAAATTGTCAAGCATACGGAGAAGTTGAAAGAACCTACAGCAAACACCTATGTATCCACCACGTCAGCTGGCTAATAGCATTTGCTCTATTTATGTTATTAGATGTCTGTTCATCTGTACAACTCTGCCCATGCACCAGTCTGTCTTTTCTGGAGCTCATTTCAATAGAAGTTGCAGATACTTCCTGCTAAACATGTCTGCATGTGAATGCATCAATGTGCTCCTGGAAATGTGGAATTAAGGCTCAGTCAGGTGAACTTTTATCCGAGATCACAGTCAGTGAGTGACAGCTTCCAACAGGTGCCCATCAGTGGAAACTACTGCCATCATTTTCAATCTCTAGGCAAAAGTCCCTCTTCTTTCCTGGAGATAAATGGTGAGGGGTGCGGAGATGAAAGATTTTTAAAAGCTAGAAGATGAAGCACAGATCTTTCCCTTAAATCCTCATGGTCCCGGGACATATACAAATTCTCAGGAGCACAAAGTTTGGGCACTTTAGATTGATCAGCTGAGTCCAGGCGTACCTGGGGTCTCCTGCGGTGTCTGGGGTGCTTCCCTGCCATATGTGTGGCAACTGGCTTGCCCGTGGAATTCGGTCAGGGTGTCAGGTACATGTCTCCATAGAACTGGGGAGTTCTGTGGAGAACTGTGATGTCCACGCTGTGATGTCCAGAAAAGAGAGCCCCAGAACTTGAATTGATGTGCACAACAAACTTTCCCGTAATGCTATTATATGGGTGACATGTCAGTTCTCTTGTTCTTCTCTTAAATACCCTCCTTCCAGTCCATTTCACAGACAACGAATTACATAATAAAAAAAACACACTTGTTTTAAAAACTACCCCCCACAGCAGGGGGCTAGATAATCAGGAATTAAGTTGCTTTAATCACGTTAAGAAAAGCTTACTTTAAAAAAATGAAAAGCTTTTTTCTTAAGAATTGACAGTAAAAACTAGCAAAGATTTAGGTAAAACATGAACAAAAAAACAACCTACCAAATGTTATTTATTACACTAGAAAGTTGGGGGAAATCTAAGGGCTTTAAAAGGTGAGTAATTCAATAATCATGTTATCTCCCTATGATAGGGTATTAGGTAACAATTATGGTCACTGAACATTGATAATTATATGAAAAATGCTCACAATATCAGTTACAAAACAGTATATTTTAAGACTTAATCTTACTTATATATAGAATAATGGATAGAAAAAGGGCCTGGAAGGAACAGACTAAATTCTTAAATGTAGTTGTTTTTACAGTTTTCCCCATTGTTTTCATAGTTAATGCACCACCCAAAATTTCAGTGGTGGTAAACAGAAAGCCAAATTGATATCCAAGGGTCATTTTCTCTAGACAACCTCAGGCCGACCACTCAATTCATCTGTGAATGTGTGCGGCTGAGAGGTGTTGGTGTGGGTCCTTGGGGTGGGGGAAGTTCATGTGCAGAAACCCCAAACATTCCTCCGGCCCTGAGGATGCTGAGAGGCCACACAGAACCCAGCGCCCTGCTGTCAGTGCATCTGATCTGACTGCACTCTCTGACCCTGGTGTACACCACCTGCCTGGACTTGGAATAGCCTCCCCTGGGGATGCGGGTCCCCCGCTGGCCATCTGACAGCCCTTTCCTAAACCTGGTCACACTCTCCTTGGCCACCACTCACCTCACAAAGACAAGCCTTTTGTGCTGTTCTGTACCAGCCTCTCCTGTCTCCACATTTCAGAGGGTGGCAGGTGGCTCTGTTATCATCATGTGAGCATCTGTGTCTCTCTTGCTGTGAGGACCACACCTCCCTCACCTCTAATTCCTGGGCCCCACGTTCATCTTCCTACACCAACCCTGGAGAGAGGAGGAGTGTGAGGAGAGCAGGAGGCTTTCTAGACTCAGGTGGCCTACTGATTCAGTGCAAGGCCTGAGAGCCTGGCCTTTGACCCTGGGCATTTGTGGGCTGTTGGGGGGATATTTCATAAATAATACAGTGTGTTCACTCTGCACACTTGGAAAAGGAAAGGATCACAGCCCCGAGCTAAGAGTCATGGGGAGCCCAGGGCTCTGGTTTCACATTTACTACACCAACAGCCCTGTTCTTTTCTGTGGCTTGGTTGGTTGGTTTTCAGTAGCAATCACAACTATAGATATTCATCCAGGGCCACATTTAAAAAACACACCAATTCTATTTTTACCTTCCACCGTATTGCTGTTCTCAATAAAATTTGTGCATTCCTTGGTGATTGTCTCTTCTTGCAAAAAATCTCACTTTGCATCTGGAGCAAAAAGATGAGACCTGGCAAAGAGGCCCCTGTGTTCTGGGGAATGACCTCACCTTGTGTGCCAGGGTGAGGGGATGCTCTTCAGCCTCCTGGGCCTTCTTCACCACACTGGATATCTATTCCTTTCCTCACAGATCCTGCTCTTCCCAATGTGGGAAGGGAGGGGTGTGTCTCAAATAGGGTGTTATCATGGCAACTCAGCACCAAAGGGCCTTTGGCAAACCCTTGGCAATTGGCTCCCACTCCTGTGTCCTGTGAGGTCCGGTATGGTTAGCTTCTGAGACTCAGAGAGTCTCTGTCTCTGGAAGCCCTGCTCCTCCTGGCATGTGGTGGTATGCCAGGGGCCAGTTCAGGCTTCTATAAGTCCAGGCTTCACCCAGTCTGGGTGTCACACCATTTCCACCAAGTTGGCCAGCATGGCTGATACATCCTGCTTTCTATTGGAGCTGGATTGCTTAGTCCCAGCTGTGTCTGGGTTCTCTGTCACCTCTGTCCCTTTCAGCCTGTACTGTCCCTGAAGGGCTCAGCATCAATCCCATCAGTGTTGGGTTGTGCTGGTGGCTTTTCTTCTTCTTTGCTTAGAGGACCTGTTTGCCTTAATGTTTTATGATCCTTGTTAGTTTAGGGAATGTGACGTCTGGAGGGAACACTCTCCCTGACACTGGATAGGCAGGTAGGTGTCCTGGCATGGCCATGAACCAGCTGTGGGCTTGGTCAAAGCATTTAACCCCACAGGGTCTCAGCAGGGTCTAAGATGTTTCCGTGATGGATTGTGTCCAGGGAGTTCTGACTACACAGAGTCCACAGGAACTAGAGAGATTTTCTGGAGAACAGGATGGAGGAACTGTGAAGTGAACCAGGTAGGTAGAGAATGCAGCCCACTTGCCTTCATCTCTGTTCCTGCAGACCCTCCTCCTGGTGAGACCTGCTGCCTTTGGCGCTGGATCCCTGGATGGTGCTTGTTGGGGAAGCATCAGTTTCATTCTTTGCTTGTTTGTTTTGTTTCTGGAACATCTGCCTTCTCCTTTCCTTGATTTGGAATTTAGGACTTTAATGACTTGGTATATACCACATTGAGGGATATCAGCACTCGAGAAAGCTCTCCCCTGTGACGGGAGGCTAGGGGAGCCCACATTTTTGGGGGGTTTTCCATGTTAGCAAGAGGCTTCTGAAGAAGATCTGATGGCCAGGTGGGACCTGGAGACACATGTCTCTGAGTTGAGGGAAAGTCATTGCAGCTCCACTTTCCCTCTCATCTCTCTAGCATCCTTCTTTTTGCTGGGGAGAGATTATTCAGGTGAGGGAAGGAGGCAAGGGACAGAAGGAGGGTCTTGAGGAAAATGTTGCTCTGGGTGGAAGGAATTTTAAGTTATCATATATACACATGCACAGTGTGTTTTGTTGTTCTTTCTTCATTCACTAGCCTGTTCATGATATACCTGACACCTCTCCTCTATGTGGTGGATCTATGGGTGCCATGCCCTGACTCCTCAAACCCTCTTCAAAGCCAATGCCTCCTGTTTGACTGCAGGAAGAATGGGCTGCTGATGACTCCCAGGAAACTGTCTGAAGCTGTAGGGAATTGCCTTCCTTCAAGGTTCCCCTTCAGGGGAAGGTTGACCAATGCCTGGCAGATGTAGAGGGGGGCATTCTCAAGAGAATTCTCTATAGGATTGACCAAGACAAGGTTCCCTTTTAATGCTACATTCAAATTGCTCTACCCTATGACCCAGCAATTGCAATACTGGGTATTTACCCTAAAGATACAAACATAGTGATCCAAAGGGGCACATGCACTTGAATGTTTATAGCAGCAATGTCTACAATAGCCAAACTATGGAAAGAACCTAGATGTCCATCAACAGATGAATGGATAAAGAAGATGTGGTATATATACACAATGGAATACTATGCAGCCATCAAAAGAAATGAAATCTTGCCATTTGCAAAGACGTGGATGGAACTAGAGGGTAACATGCTTAGTGAAATAAGTCAATCAGAGAAAGACAACTATCATATGATATCCCTGATATGAGGAAGTGGAAATGCAACATGGGAGGTTAGGGGGATAGGAAAAGAAGAAAAGAAACAAGATGGGATTGGGAGGGAGACAAACCATAAGTGACTCTTAATCTCACAAAACAAACTGAGGGTTGCTGGGGGGAGGGGGGTCGGGAAAGGGGGGTGGGGTAATGGACATTGGGGAGGGTATGTGCTATGATTAGTGCTGTGAAGTGTGTAAACCTGGCGATTCACAGACATGTACCCCTGGGGATAAAAATACTTGATATGTTTATAAAAAATAAAAAAAATTATAAAAAAATGTATGATGAAAAAGAGTTAATTGTTTTCTTCAATAAAGGAAGGATCTTACATCCAGTTTAGTCTTAAATATCAGTAAATAAGTATATAAACTTTCACCAAAGGCTACATTTGACTGGAACTTTGTTCGTAGTAACCCTCCCCCACCAACCTAGAAAGAGTAAATGCACAGTGATGGAAGATAGTTGAATGAATTGCAATTATCTTCCTGTAGATTTCTGCATGGATATTAAAAAGAGTAATATGGGTTTAGTAAGAAACTTCAAGAGGGTTGGGAAGCATTGTCAGAGAAAACACTGAGATGCAGTAAGTGTGTCAAATCTTATCTAATTTGAAATAAATGATAGGACCTCCACACAGGTGGGTGTACTTGATGCAAAAGTGCACAGAGGTGCGCATAAAAATGGCTGAGGATAGAGGGGTCATTGTGGGCATTTGAGGTTGTTAACATAGATGCCCAGTGAGGGAACTAGTGTGGGGACCTGAGCACAACACGGAGGGATAAAAGATTGCATGGAAAAATATGGAGTGTGTGTGAATAATTACATTGCTGCAATCGTGCAAAATTATGTATGTTTTTTAATTGCATAGAAAAAGAAAATAAAGGCTGTAAAAAGTATTCCTTTAGGGTCCTCACCAAGATATTTTTTTAGAAGTATTTAACATGAGGCAGGAGAACTTGGGGAAAGACTGAGTAGCTCCCAGAAGACACCACATTGTTCATTTAGGAAAATGGGCAATGTCCACTGGCATCCAACTAGTCTTTACCATGCCCACCCCTTCCTTTCTTCAGCATCGCTGCTGGGAAATGATAAAAGACTACGAGGGCATGAAAAGTCAGAAAAGTGGAAAATCGCAAAACCTGTGAATGATAAGAGAAAGTAGAATAAATAAAAGTCGAAATAAGAAACTGCCTTAGTAGGAGGTTCTGTGAAGCATATGTAGGAGGTGCACGTAGAAAGAAAATGGTTGAGCAAAGGGTTTCTACAGCAGGACAACAGGGCTCTTCTGCACACAGTTTTCTCCTCTTCTGCCTGCATGTCATGGCAGGAAGAAAGTATACCCGATTCCACATGAGTTCACAATTCACCAACGTGAAGATAGCCCAGCATGGAGCAAGTCCTGGGCTTTACTACTTTTCTTCCCATGTGCTGGAGGGCCTCCTGCTGGCGTGAGGGGGCAGGTGGAAGCCCAATTTTCCTCCCCTCTGGGAAACACAGGACGCTACAGAGTCACGCAGCCAGGCTGCTATTGGGGCTGCTCTGTGGGAGAGGCTGATTCAGATGGGGTCTGTGAGACACCGGCGCTGCTTTCTGCTAGATCATGGTGTAGTGCTCAACAACCTGCCCATGTCAGCTGTACACACTGGACCCCGTGCTCTCTGAGTTTCCTTCCAACAACCACAGAGAGATCTCAGGATTTCTCTGTATGGCAAACACCACTACTGATAAGTCTGCTGGGAGGAAATGGGATGATAAAGCTAATGGCGAACAGGCTAATAGTTACAATATGAAAAGAGTGTCTGCCAATCAATAAAATGTAAAAGCCCAATAAAACGTAGCTAAGGGTATGAACTAGCATGTTAGAGAGGAAACAGTAAAAACAGCAAAGATGTTTAACATGGTAGTAACTGATGAAATGCAAATTGAAAAGTTGTAAGGTCTCTATTTTTATCTGTCAGATGAGTGAAAACTGAACCCTGAGCCCTGGTGGGGAAGATACCAGTGAAATCTTCTTAGTGACACTGACTCCTGGAGGTCAATTTATAATATCTACTAAGTGTACATGTGTGTGATCTTTGATTCAATGGGCTTTCACTTGTGGGTGTGCTTGCAAAAGGAGGAATCGAAATGAGTTGTATGCTCATTTTTTAGGGAAATTATTAGACAGTGCATATTCAAATGAGAACACCAGAGAATCACTAAAAGCATCGATGCTAATCTCTATATTGATACCAAAAGTACTTACATTATGTGGAAAAGCAAGTTGCAGTGCATGTTGGTCCTCTTTTATTTGTAAACCCAAACTGCACTGTGCATGGATTTATAAATGCGCAGTATGAGGACATCCCCTTGGGGCTGGCTTTGACGAACAGGCATGGAGAGCGAGATTCACTTTTATCCTTGTTTCTCTTTTCTCCTCTTCCTTCTGTTTACTGTAAGAGTGTGATGTGTCAGGTGTGATGACTGAATGGTGCCATATGTCCATGGGTTTCCTGATAATTAAAGTAATATGGGGCAGAGAATGGTGGGTGCTGGCGAACTGAAAGGGACCGGGTCTGGAAAGTACCAGGTGACAGTGTGCTGATGTGAGCCCACAATCATGACTCAGAACAGGGCATCTGGTGCAGGGTAAAGTGCTTGGCTCCCTCTTCCCATTTCCTCCTAGTGAAATGTGGAAAGCAGAATAAAGCTCTCCCACTCAAAGGCTCATTGACAACTTGAACCTTAGGTTTTACTTTTGTCATAATGCACTGGTTTCTTTTTTACACTTTTGGGCAATCTCTTCTGCTAGAAAGGAAAAAAATAACACTACTTCCCCCCAACATACAACTAATAAAACTGCCTGTTAGAACTCATCTCTCCAACTCAATTCTGAATGAAGTCCCAACCATGTACCAGCCATGGGAGCAGACGGCAGGACACATGAACAAGTGGGAGTCCACCCCATCTCAGGTAGCCCACAGGTGAGAGCAGAGAAGCACACCCTGCATGGCAGGGCTTTGACAGGAGTCCACGCAGACCACCAGAAGTAAGTGATGGGGACACATGACTCAGACAGGGTTTGGGAGGTCAGAAAGCTGTCTGTAGGAGGTGCTGTCTGAGCTGAGTCCCACCTTTCTCATAAGGGCCAGCCTGGTGATGAAGGTGATGAATGCATTCTTGAAGGCATTGCAGAAGATAGCCCAGTGAGAAAGGCTGGAGGTGAGGGAAGGTTTGACTGGTCTGAAACCCCAGCTGAGAAACTTCAGAGTTGGTTGATGTTGGGGAGGAAGGCAAATGCCAGTGATCCCATATTTTCATTTAGGGTTGTAACATCTGCCCAAATCAGCAGGGTAAGGGTGTTCCTGGTCTAGAGATGATCTTTGATCAGCGGGAGACAATATCCAGGCCTGCCTACTCACCAAATATTTATAGTGCAGTAAACTTGCCAAAGGCTACCAAACCACATCATATTCACATTAAACACAACCCGTTCATTGCTTCTGATTATCCTGGGGAGACAAGGACCAGAACGGAACATGAAGAGCCACTGGAAATGATGGAAAGATTACTCTGTGCTACAGGAGGTGACAGTAAATTCATTGGCCAAGAAGAAAATAAGAAACATCACATCATCCATGGTAGTCCCCCCAGGGCCTTTGAAATGCTGTGGTTTCTTTCACATTGTTTTAGCTTCTCACAGATTTATTCCAGAAGGGAGGAAACAGTCTCTGAGCTCCTGTTTGTGACATTCTCCCGCGCCTGCCTCCTTTCTCAGTGCTCAGCTGCAGCAGAACTGGTTCCTCATAAAGGCACAACTGTTTACTGTCCTCTTTCCCCAAACACTCATGAAATACCTGACAAAAAAGGCCATTTCCTGCTGCTTTTCCTGGCTCACCCTATCTGTGGCCAAATTTCCTTCTTGGTTCCTGGATTCCCTATGAAGAAGAAAAGGGGGGGCGCCTGGGTGGCTCAGGGGGTTAAAGCCTCTGCCTTCGGCTCAGGTCATGGTCCTAGGGTCCTGGGATCGAGCCCCGCATCGGGCTCTCTGCTCCGCAGGGAGTCTGCTTCCACTTCCCTCTCTGCCTGCCTCTCTGCCTACTTGTGATCTCTCTCTCTGTCAAATAAGTAAATAAAATCTTTAAAAAAAAAATAAAAGGGGCCAGAGTCCCTGGACAATTTTGATTAAAATCTCATTGAAATGGTGCAGTTAGCATCTCTTGCATAATACCACTGGGGCTGTAATGCTGTAACTAAATTAGACACTAAGTCCAGGGTGCAAGAATTCCATACATCTGGAAAGGTTTAAAATGAACTAATTTCCTAGCTCCTCACTTCCTACACTTCCCTCACCCCACGGCTAGTAGCCTGCACTCCAGCAGTACATTTGGAAAATGAAGAATCATTCTGGTCTCCTCGAGGGCAGAGAACAGGACCACAGGAATACGTGAGGTGGACAGTGGTGATCTTTTGTCCACAATTTTCCAGAATCCTGGTTGGTGTAACTATCAGAAATCTAAGCTGTCATCCAAATGTTGGGCCTCTGGTTCCAGAAACTATCCACACTGCAAGCCCACTATTAAAACAAAGGTCAGCTGATGGTGGGGTATAGAAATAGCCAAGGAGGCTTATGTTATTACCAATCTTTAAATGGTCATTGAAAATAAGACCGACTTCATAGCACATGGTTTTGCATGTTATTTACCAAAAGAGGTGCTAGAGACAAGGGGAATCATTAGGCTCATTTTTGTAATTTTTACTTATTTGTTTCCAGGTGAGACACTTAAAGGCCGAGACATGTCAGCAGATCTTACATCATGAAATTATGTTTTGAAGAAGATTATGCTGAGTGAAATAAGTGAAGCAGAGAGAGTCAATTATCATATGGTTTCACTTACTCGTGGAGCATAAGGAATAATATGGAGGACATTAGAAGTAAGGGAAAAATGAAGGGGGGGTATCGGAGGGGGAGATGAACCATGAGAGACTATGGACTCTGAGAAACAAACTGAGGGTTTTGGAGGGCAGGGGATGGGGTGTTAGGTGAGCGTAGTGGTGGGTATTAAAGAGGGTACCTATTGCATGGAACATTGGGCGTGGCACATAAACAATGAATCTTGGAACACTGAAAAAATAAAAAAATATATATTAAAAAAATTTCTGTCTATTTATTATTGAGTTGTCAACATTCTTTCTATAGTCTCCATAGTTCTGTTTCTATATAGGCATCATCACCACCAGCAGCATTTCCCATTTCCTGGATGAGTAAAACAAAGTGTGGAGAAGTAAAACATCCATGCAGCTGGCCCCTGTGGCACTGGAGTTGCCATCCAGCTTCTGACTGTGTGATTGTGCACGGCCCAAGGTGCGGCTGTCCTGATGACACAGCAGTGTGTCCAGTGTGGAGCCAGGCAGGAGGATGAGTGTCCCTAAGCAGCTGCCTTGTCTACCTCGGGTGTTGATGCTGTCAGCTCCTGGAAGCAATCTGTTCTCCTCACAGTCACCCGCCTCCATGGAAATGGTGTTTTTAACATGATTTTGCAAAACCTCCACCTTGTGAATTTCTCTTTACTGGCATTATTGCAGGCTTTGTAAATCACTCAGTTTTGATGCCTCAGTGCTTTACAAATGTATGGATGGCCCCCAGATTTCATGGGTTCCCATGGTACAGTATGGCATAGGCAGTGGTGAGTTTCTTTTCTGTGACATGTTTGTATACTATGGACTCTAGAAAGTTCTGGAATACTGGTAGGGCTAGGGTGCATGTCAGTGCCTTTTCCCTGTGGTCCTCATTTTTCTTCCTGCCTGATTTCTTCCTCCCTCCCTCTTCTTCCTATCTTTATCTTTCTCTTTGATACACTGTTATTTTAAAACTGCCATCACTCTTTGGTAGGCCCTGACATCAAAGACATCATTTTTGACTCTCGTGACTAAGAAGTTGGACATGGGACCTGTCTTCATCCCAGGACATGGCTCAGGAAGTCTTGCCAAGGTAAGTAGTAGTGCCATCCATGGAATTTCAGAGGAATGCTTCCCTTGCCCTGGGGAGGTCTTTTTGGCTTTGGTGGGGAGAAGGGAACACTTAGGTATGTAACAGAGTAAGTCATCAACTACCCTGCCTTTAGAGTAGCTCACGTGGAACCCCTCTTTCTCACCCAAGTGTGTGTGTGCAGCTTCTCATCCAAAAGTCCACTGCTACCACAGCTCAAACACAGCTTTCATTCTGCCTCCACTGGGCCCTTTACATGACATTTGATGAGGACAGATAGAGAGAGTGCTGGTGAGCACAGCTCTGGCCCCCTCCAGAGTCCTGCTAAATCCCACAGTTGTTTTCTGAGGGGTGGCAGAGGTTTCCTTATCAACCTGATTGGAGCTGTATTTCTAAGGAGTATTTCAGTCTCCCTTCAGAATGTATGTTGTCTCTATTTCAGCCAGGAAGTCAGCCTTTGTGTGTGATGTCAGTCCAGCAGGCCCCTGCCAGAGTCTGAAGCTCTCTGAGGAGGAATGACAGAGGAAGGGCAGAGCAGAGGCTATGTCAGAGCATCTCTGTCCCTGTGGCCTGGGGCAGTCACTGATGTCACCTGCTGGGATCTTCTTCCATATGGTGCCTGTGGGCCCTGCTCCAACCCACCCAGGGGCTCCTCCAGCAAGCATGTGAGTATGGTCTGGGGAGAGTGGGTCTCAAGCCACAGAGCAGTGCTCTCTTGCTCCTGATGACTACTATTCTTAGAAGATTACCATCCTCTGCCTTTTTGGGTCTAGATCTTACAGTCCACATGGGGACTTTTTTTTTTAATTTTTATTTATTTATTTATTTTTTAAAAGATTTTATTTATTTATTTGACAGACAGAGATTACAAGTAGGCAAGAGAGGCAGGCAGGGAGAGAGAGGGGGAAGCAGGCTCTCTGTGGAGCAGAGAGCCTGATGTGGGGCTCGATCCCAGGACCCTGGGATCATGACCTGAGCTGAAAGCAGATGCTTTAACCCACTGAGCCACCCACTTTGATATCAGCTACAGCAATTTCTTTCAAGATATGTCACCAAAGGCAAAGGAAACAAAAGCAAAAATGAACTTTTGGGACTTCATCAAGATCAAAAGCTTCTGCACAGCAAAGGAGACAGTCAACAAAACAAAGAGGCAACCCATGGAATGGGAGAAGATATTTGCAAATGACAGTACAGACAAAAGGTTGATATCCAGGATCTATAAAGA
>PISX010022617.1:0-31346 GCA_004024625.1 Mellivora capensis
GTAAATGATACATGATCTGTTCCCCCCCAAAACCCCACAGGCAGGATAGTGGATGCAAAATGGAAATGGATACTTCCAAAAAATGTCAACTGGCAATTAAACTCCTTTTCCAAAATAGACAAATTCCTGTAGGATTAGTTAAACCTATTGCTCATCCTTATCTTTATTACTACTATTATTAGTCATAGCATTAATAATTACCAATTTTTATTGGGCTTTTCCTATGAACCATCCATTGGGTAAACCTTGTGACATGCTTTATCTCATTAAATTCTCTCAACTCTATGAGTTGGGGGCTATTATTACCCATTTTTCGGATGAAGAAATTGATGCTTAGGAATGTTAACGAACTTGCCCAATTTCATACGTTTGTTAGTGGCACCATTTGGCTTGTAACCTAGCACTTCATAGCTCCAATGCTCTTGATTCTGTGAGGGAATAGAAATTTTGATAAGTGAAATGGGAAGAAATAAATAAATAAATAAATTAATTAATTAATTTTGTAGCTTTAAGCTCTTTCCCAGAGAGTATGTTTGAACTGAGTGCCTCATTGTAGGGTTTCCCACAGACAAAGCAATCAGGGTGCTGGAGACTGAGGGGAGCGAGAGAAGGGAAGCCGGAGGTTCAGGAAGGGAGGCTAACAAGCAGTGGGAGATTTTGAAGACCAACTCTCAATGTTTTGCAATTTTGGCCACAGTGTTGACATCTCTTGCTCGTTCTTTGATATCCTGACCTATTTGTTCTGACTGAGGATGGCTCTTGTTGTCTATGTTGATGATCACTATACTGGGATTCCTGGGGAGTCCTGCTTTCAAATATCCTGTTCTGTTGTCCTCATAAACACATTCACACTTGTCAGACTAAGTTTGGGAATTGTGGTCTTGCAGTTATGGGCATGGTTTTCAGAGCCCCGCAGTTCCAGTTCATTGACTCCAGCTGGCAAGGTGGATCCTCTCTCTGAGTGCAGTCAGCCTCTGTCAGAAGACAAGAACATCCTGGTGACAGCTCTGACAGTCTCCCACTCTCCTGTGTGAAGAGGTGGTATTGTTTAGGACTCTGTATTGTTGGTTAATTTCACCTACAGCCTCACCATACCTCATTTGTGTTGTTTAGTTAAATAGTCTAAATCCCTTTCGTGATAATAATTTAACATATAACCTTACTTTGATCACTTTTAAACATAATTGGTGGTTTGGGTGAATTTCTCTGTAATTATAGAATGTTGTCCTTGACTATGCTAAGGGGAAGTTTTGACAAACTACTTCAATCGTGAAGCTGTTGACCTTGAATTGGATAAAACACAAACTAACTATAAATATCATAAAAATATAAAGGCAGAAGTCTTTTTCTCTACAGTAGGCTGGGGGAGAAAATCCAACCCAGTTTTTGTCATAGAAAAAGCAACATACTGCTTTTATTTTTTTTTTATGTTGCTTTTGGAGTCCACCAGCCACATCTTTTTTTTTTTTTTAAGATTTTATTTATTCATTTGACAGAGAGAGACACAGCGAGAGAGTGAACACAAGAAGGGGGGTGGTGGGAGAAGCAGGCTTCCCACCAAGCTGGGAGCCTGATGCGGGACTCGATCCCAGGACCCTGGGATCATGACCTGAGCCGAAGGCAGACACTTAACAACTGAGCCACCCAGGCACTCCCCACCAGCCACACTTTGTTAGGTAGTGCTATGGAAAGAACAGTGGACATTGGGACCCCTGGGCTCTAGTTCTGGCTTTGCAATTGTATCATCCAGAATTCTTTGGGTTGTAAGTTGTAGAAAAGGCAACTCAAAATTGCTTAAACATTAAGGGAGTTTATTGCTTATGTAACCTAGATGTCCAGGATAAATCTGCTCTTAAGCACCTCCAAAGTATAAATTATGTCATCAAGACTTGATTTCTTTCCATCTCTCAGTTCAACCTTGTGCTTGTCTGCTTCATTCTCAGACTATAAGTGACAGCTTATGGCAACTCTGTTGTCATCGCCTCCCAGGGGCAGACCAGAATGGAAAGGCAAGAATCTTTCTCAGAAGTCCTGTTTCTTTCTGATTGGACAAGCCTAGATCCCATGTTATTCCTAAACCAATCACTGTGGTGTTTTGATCAATCATATCTGGATGGAGCCTCATCTAGACCCCATATGAGAAGGAAGGGTAGATGCCCAGACAAAAGTGGGGGCTGTTGTCAGGAAAAAGGGGAATTTCTACTGGGGGACTGCCAATGCCCCTCACCAACTGTGTGACCTTAGGAGGATAATTAAGCCTCTGAAAAGTAGCAAATAATACCTATTAAAAATGGATTAAAAGTTATTTGTGGACTACATATACCAATTCTTATGTTTCACAAACTATACAGTATTGCACAATTTTGTGTTATTATTTTTAGAAGTTTCTCTAGCATCTATACCTAGCAGTGCAATTGATGACTTATACATAGGCTATGTACATCTTCATTCAGCCAAACCAGGTAATGCCAAACTGTTTTCTACCATTTGCAGTGAATAAGAGTTCCTGTTCTTTTACATTAAATGCCCAGTATTACATTCTTTGGTTGCTTTCCAATCCACTGGTTATGAAGTGGTATCTCACTGTTACAATTAGCCATTTCCTATTAGCTAACAAAGAGCATCTTTTTTTCATATATTTTAACTATGTCATCATATTTCTTGGGTATATTCAGGCAATGTACTTGTTCATATATTTTGCCCATTTTAAGTATTGTGCTTTTTATTTCCTTTTTCAACTATTCATAAGATTTCTTGTATTTTAGGATACTAATACTTTGCTGGTTTCCTTATTGCAGATACTTATCTCCAGTTTGTGCCACCTCTATTATACATGAAGTGTCCTTGTAGGTATGTGTCTGTTTTAGGTTACATGTTCTATTTCTTTGACCTATTTGTCCATCCTTGCATCAATAAATGTATTTTTTTTTTAAAACCTAGGACTTAAAAAAAAAATCCCATAGCTTGTGATGGGATGTGGCCAGAGTGTGGCATAGAGAATCAGCACTACACTCAGTGAAGGCTATTCCCATGTTTCATCTTGTATCTCGACAGTGCCTTGCTGATCTGGTTTCAAGAAGTTTTATTAAGTCCTACCTTATAGATATCACGGCTCATCTCTGTTCTTGTCCACCCATGTGTTACAATGGAATTTTTGTGTGTGTGTTTTTTTTTATCCCTAGTGGTATTCAGTTAAATAAAATTGAGTTTGAAAATCTGAGAGATTTGGGGAAGTATATATAAGTCTTTTTATCTGTAGAAAACCTGGAGAGTGAGAAATACTTTTGGAGAGAGGGCTTGAAAGATTCACTGTTTCAAAGTGGAGGGTACAGTAATCAGTAAATACGAGTAAGAGAGGGGTTTCTCACAAGCCGAGGTTTCATATAAACAGAACTTCCAAAAAATTCCAAAAGGACAACGATTCTTAGAGCTCTTTTAGCCTATGGCATACTATTAATACTTGATGAAATATAATGGGACTAAAATAAAGGCAGATAGCAGTTAGCCAGACAGGATGTAGATAAAAAAATGTGTCTATATGATTTTTTTTTGAATATGGCCTTTTAGACTACAAATATCTTTTTTCTCCCCGTGAATAGGTTTAACTATCATTGTATGTACTACCTCGATGTGATTTTATATTGACAATACAAAATAACATGATTCTTATCTTCATACTTTAATTTTCTGTCCCTTCTCCAGTGGCATTAACCACCTTTGTTGTTCCTCAAAGAAATTTCCTTGCCTGCAGCACTCCCAAAGAACAGGCTTGAGCAAAATTTCATGGAGAGACAAATTCAAAAGGCTACCTGCTTGAAATAAGCTCTCCCCGTTAGAAAAAAATAGGGGAGTAAGATCCTAGGACTGCATGATTAAAATAGAAACTAAGCCGTTTAGCTCAGAGATCACGTCTGTTTAGGCTGTGGTGTCTGGCACACTGTGTATGTATGTGGCGGTTATTGATAATAATTATAAGTATGAATTGAAGGATGTGTAGGAAAGCAGCTGCCCTAAGATGAATTGGACCAGAGCCACAGTGGACTGTGTCTGATTAATTAAAAACCCTGGTCCCTGTTAAAACCGCCATTCTATTCAACAGAAGGCAGCCAAGGAAATATACAGCAAGGTTAAAGCCTGCATGTGCAATTCAGATATCAGCTGTGCTCTTGGCCTTTGACTTCTGCATCTGAACATGTTGATTCTCAGCCAGCTGTGATGCCGAAGTCAATCCTCTTCCATGTCCACAGTCAGAATCCCCCCACCCAGGTGATACTTGGCATCACCAAGCAAAGAATTGGTATAAACATTTTGTGAGAAGGTGGAGGATTGGAACTTATGTTGCATATACCACAGCAAAGTAGTTTAGAAGTTCCCTTAAATATTTCTAATTTCCCTCTTTTGTTCTCACCCCAAGGGAAGAACTTTCTATCTGGCTCCTCTCAGGTACCCCCAACCATGCTAAATTCTCTTTTCTATATGCTGCCTTTCTTTTCTTTTTCCTCACTCCTCAGAGTATCTTGGGTTCTCATTATCTTATGCATAGCAGCCTAGCCACCATATCTCATCATTTGGTCATATCCTGGAGGGTCTTAACGTCACTTGAATGGTCATATTCATACATTTAACAAGTGTTTAATGTGGCTTATCATGTGCCAAGTGCTGTTCTAAGATCTGGAGATACAACAGTGAGCAAAACAGACAAAAAAATATTTTTTTAAATTATGTATTTATTTATATGAGAGAGTGAGAGAGAGAGAGAGAGAGAGCATACGGGCAGGGGAAAGGACAGAGAGAGAGGGAGAAGCAGATACCCCGCTAAGCAGCGGGACTGATGTAGGGCTTGATCCCAGGACCCTGAGATTATGACCTGAGTTGAAGGCAGAGCCTTAACCAACTGAGCCACCCAGGTGTCCTACACAGACCCAAATCCTTACCATCAAAGAGCTTATAGTGGAAGGAGATGGACAGAAATAAATAAATAAGACAAATAATTAGAATGTATAACATGTCAGGAGAATCAGAGAGGAGGTGGTTCAAGATGATGGTATAGGAAGATCCTGATCTCACCTCCTTCCATGGACATAACAAATATATAGCTCAAGAAGGAATAATTCTTTTTGAAAAGAACCTGAGAACTAGTTGAACACTTGCTCTATAACAAAGGATGAAAAGGACCACATCGAGATGGGTAGGAGAGACAGAGACAGCTCTCACTAAAAACCTTCTTCAAGCACAGGGGCCCATGATTAGGAGGCATCCCAAACAAACAAACAAACAAACAAAAAACAAAAAAACAAAACAAAACAAGAAACACCAAAAATATATATTAACAGAGCTTCTCCCTAAGGAGCAAGGAATTTGTACTTCATACCAGGCACCCTATCCCTCAAGTTCTGCATCCCTCAAGAGAGGCAAGCCCCCAAAATGTCTGGCTTTGAAAACCAATGGGAATTACATCCATGAGGAATGTAGGGCTATGGGGAATGATGATTCCACTCTTAAAAAGCTTGTGCAGAGGCTCACTCACCCAGTGAAAAAAAGCAGCAGTTTGAAAAGGGCCTAGACCATAGATCAAAAATTCATTTGTTAAACTTAAAGCCTCTGCCAGAGGGGCAGAAGCTTGTTGAGACTCTCTGGGGATGGAATGCTAGCAGACACGATTTTTATGGTCCCCCTCTGCTTGCACCAGTGCTGGCAGACACCATTTTTGTACCTTCAATCTAACCATTTATCAGTGGGCGAACAGCCCTGCCCCAGCCCACTGGCACATCACTGCCAGAGTGGCCAGTGAACAGTCCTTCCCTCCTGTGCTGCTCATGTGACACAGCTAGACACAGACCTGCCCTCCTGAGCCACTCACACAACCCCAACAGAGCTGGTGGGTGTGTGCAGCCCACACAGGGGATGTTCCTTGAACACAAAGTTCAGGCTCCTAGGAGGGACTGCATTTCTGGACACTATGGGTCTGAAACAATTGGAGAGATCACTCAAGAGACAACCAAGAACTAGGTCAAGGTTAAACGATGAGGTTCATCTGCATAAGACAGGCAGAAATAGCTATTTCACATAATACACAGAAACAAGCAGAAAGAGTCAAGCAAAATGAGGAAACAGAGAAATATATTCCAAATGAAGGAATAAGATAAAATTTGAGGGAAAAAAAAGCTTTAATGGATTGGAGATAGGCAATTTATCCAATAGAGTCAAAGTAATGGTCATAAAATTGCTCACCAAACTTGAGAGGAGAGTGGGTGAATACGTAGAGAACTTGAACAAAGAGACAGAAAATAAAAGAGTACTAAACAGAACTGACAGAGCTAAAGAACACAATAACAGCTGAAAAATACACTACAGGGAATCAACAGCAGAACTAGAGGATACAAAAGAATGAATCCTGTAAGATTCATTTACTACCCCTGTAAGAAAGGGTAGTGGAAATCATCTAAACAGAAAAGCGAAAAGTAAAAAGAATTTTGAAAATGAGGTTAGTTTAAGGGATATGTAGGCAATTTCACATGTACCAGATTTGTAGTATGGGGTCCCAGAAGAAGAAGGAAAAGGAGAAGGAAAAGGAGAGGGAGGAGGAGAAGGAGAAGGAGGAAGAGGAGGAGAAGGAGGAGGAGAAGAAGAAGAAGAAGAAGAAGAAGAAGAAGAAGAAGAAGAAGAAGAAGAAGAAGGAGAAGAAGAAGGAGGAGAAGAAGAAGAGGGAGGAGGGGGAGAAGGGGGAGGAGAAGGAGGAAGAGAAGGGGGAAAAGGAGGAGGAGGGGTAAGAGGAGGAGGAGGGGAGGGGAAAGATGGGAGGAGAATGAGGAGAGAAAGGGGCAGACATTTATTTGTATAAATAATGGCTGAAAAACTCCCTTAACCTGAATAAAAAAACCAGAAATCCAGATTCAGGAAACAAAGATAGTCCTAAACAAGATGAACCCAAAGTGGTCCATACCAAGGCACATCATAATTGAAAGGTCGAAATTTAAAGATAAAGAGAGAACCTTAAAAACAGCAAGAGAGAATCTTAGAAACAGCAAGGGAAGCCCCATAAGAATATCAGCTGATTTTTCTGCAGAAATTTTGCAGGCCAGAAAGGTGTCACACAGTATTTTCAAAGCGCTGAAAGGAAAAACAACAACAATAACAGAAAAACTTCCAACCAAGAATGCTCTGTCTGGCCAGAGTATCATTCAGAATTGAAAAAGAAAGAATTTCTCAGATAAGCCAAAGCTAAGAGAGTCCATCACCACTAAACTGGGCTTACAAAAAAATCATTAAAGGGAATTTAAGCTATAAAGAAAAAGCCATAAGTAAAAGTAAGAAAGTACATGAAAAAAAAAAACACAACTCACCGCTAAAGGCAAATATATAGTGAAAGTAGTGGATCAATCACTTATAAGGATAGGATGAAGGTTAAAAGTCAAAAGTAGTAAAATCAACTATACAGTAATTAGGCAAGGGAATAAAATAAACAAAATAAAAAGATAGAAAATGTGTGTTTAAAACATAAAAAGATAAAACATGAAGGGGAAATAAAAATGTAGTGTTTTTAGAATGTGGTCAAACTTAAGTGACTATCAACCTAAAGTATATATTAGTTAATATATAGGTTATTATATACGAACCTTATGGTAACCACAAACCAAAAACCTATAATAGGTACACAAAAAATAATGAGAAAGGAATCTAAACATGACACTAATGAGTGTCATTAAACCACAATGGAAGAGAGCAAGAGAAGAAGGAGCAGAAAAGAGCTACAAAACAACCAGAAAACAATCAACAAAATGGCAAAACCTATCAATAATTACTTTAAATGTCAAAGGATTAAATTCTTTAATCAAAGACATAGTGTGCCTGAATGGATAAAAGACAAGACCCATTATACAAGAGACTCACTTCAGCTCTAAAAAACTTATAGACAGAAATTGAAGGGATGGAAAAAGATATTCCATGCAAATGGAAATGAAAAGAAAGCTGGCGTAGTAATACTTATGTCAGACAAAATAAACTTTAAAACAAAGACTAACAAGACACAAAGAAGAGCTATCTAATAATAAGGGGGTCAATACAACAAAAGGATATAATATTTGTAAATATTTATGCACTCAACAAAAGAGGACTTAAACATATAAAACAAGTATTAACAGACAGAAAGGGAGAAACTGATTATAATATAACAATAGTAAGGGGAATTTAATACCCACTTACATCAATAGGTAAATCATCTGGACAGAAAATCAATAAGGAAACATTAGCCTTAAATGACACATTAGACCAAAAGGACTTAGTTTACAGAACATGCTATCAAAAGCAGGGGAATAAACATCTTTGCAAGTGTACACAGAACATTGTCTAAAATAAATCACATGTTAGGCTATAAACAAGTCTCAATAAATTTAAGAAGATTGAAACATTATTAAGCATCTTTTCTGACTACAGTGGTTCAATGAAACTAGAAATCAATTACAAGGCAAAAATTGAGAAAAATGCAAACATGTGGAGATTAAACAACATGCTACTAAACAACCAATGGGTCAATGAAAAAAATCACAAGGGAAATTAAAAAAAAAATCCCAGACAAATGGAAATGGGAACAACATTCCAAAATCTGTGAAACGCAGTGAAGACAGTTCTAAGAGGGAAGTTCATAGTGATACAAGCCTACCTCAAGAAACGACAAATCTCAAATAAACAATCTAACTTTATACCTAAAGGAACTAGAAAAAGAAGAACAAATGAAGCCCAAAGTTAGTAGAAGGAAAGAAAGGGTTAAAACCAGAGGAGAAAGAAATGAAGTAAAGGCTTAAAAAAAAAAAAAAAAAAAAAAAAAAAAAAAAAAAAAAAAAAAAAAAAAAAAAAAAAAAAAAAAAAAAAAAAAAAAAAAAGATCAGTGAGACTGAGAGCTGATTCTTTGAAGAGAAAAACAAAATTGACAAACCCTTAGCCACACTCATCAAAAAAAGAGGGCCCAAATAAATAAAATCAGAAATGAAAAAGGAAAATTTACAACCAATTTGGTAGAAATACATAGGATTGTAAGAGACTACTGTGAACAATTATACACACCCAAATTTGACAACCTGCAAGGAATACATAAATTCCCAGAAACACATGATCTTTCAAGGTGAACCATAAAGAAGCAGAAAATCTGAGTAGACTGATTACTAGTAATGAGATTGAATCAGTAATCAAAAAATCCCCAAAAAAGAAAAAAAAAAGCCTAACAGGATGGCTTCACTGGTGAATTCTACTAAATATTCAAGGACTATTTAGTACTAGTACTTATCCTTCTCAAACTATTCTGAAAAACTGAAGAGGAGGGAACACTTCCAAACTATTATGACACCGCCATTACCCTTATACTAAAACCAGATGAAGACATCACAGAACAAGAAATTACAGACCATTTTTCCTGATGAACATAGATGCAAAAATTCTCAGTAAGATATAGCAAATAGAATTCAACATTATATTAAAAGGGTCAGACACCATGATTAACTGCGATTTATTCCAGGGATACAAGGATGGTTCAACATCAGCAAATCAATCAGTGTGATATACCACTTTAATAAAATAAAGGATAAATATCATATGATCATATCAATAATAGGAGAAAAAGTATCTGACAAAAGTGAACACATATGTATGACAAAAACTCTCAATACAGTAGTCATAGAGGGACTTAACCTCAACATAATGAAGACTGTATGTGACATACCCACAGTTAACATCATACTCAATAGTGAACACTAAAAAAACTTTCCCTCTAAGATTAGGAATAAGACAGGGATACAGACTCTTATTGCTTTTATTTGACGTAGTATTGAGACTTCTATCTACAGCAATTAGGCAAGGAAAAGAAACAAAGGGCATCCAAATTAGAATGGAAACAGTAAAACTCACTATTTGCAGATGACATAATATTATACATAGAAAACTCTAAAGACTCCACCAAAAAACCATTAGAACTAATAAATGAATTCAGTAAATTTGCAGGATACAAAACTAATATACAGAGAGCTCTTGCATTTCTACACACTAATAAGGAACTACCAGAAAGAAAAATTAAGAAAACAACCCCATTCACAATTAGAACATACAAATACAAGTATGTACAAATAAGAACATAGGAATAAATTTATTTTTCATTCCACTAATGAGGTAGAAGACCTGGACTCTCAAAAGTGTAAGACATTGGTGAAGGAAACTTAAGATGACACAAATGGAAAAGTATTCCACGCTCATGGACTGGAAAAATTAATGCTGTTAAAGTGTCCGTACTACCTGAAGCAATCTATAGATTCAATGCAATCTCTATCAAAGTGCCAGTGACATTTCCACAGAACCTGAATAAATAATCCTAAAATTTGTATACAAACCACAAAAGACCCCAAATAGCCAAGGCAATCTTGAGAAAGAAGAACAAAGCTGAAGATACCACATTCCCTAATTTCAAATTATACTACAAAGTTACAATGATCAAAACAGTATGGTATTGACACAAAACAGATGTGTAGATCCATGGGACAGAATAGAGAGCCCAGAAATAAACCCACACATATATGCTCAATTGATCTATGACAAAAGAGGCAAGAATATACAATGGAGAAAAGATAGTCTCCTCAATGAATCCATGTTGGGAAAACTCGACAGCTACATGTGAAAGAATTAAGCTGGACCACTTACGACATACACAACAATAAACTCAGAATGAACTAAAGACCTGAATGTAAGATCTGAAACCATAAAACTCCTGGGAGAAAACTTAGGTGGTCAGCTCTCTGACATCACTCTTATGTTATTTCTTTGGACCGGACTCCATAAGCAAGAGCAACAAAAGTAAAAATAAACAAGTAGAACTACATCAAACTGAAAAGCTTCTGCACAGTGAAGGAAACTATCAACAAACGAAAAGGCAACCTATGGAATGGGAGAAAATATTTGGAAATCATATATCTGATAAAGGACTGATAACCAAATTATGTCAAGAACTCCTACTATTCAATAGCAAAAAGCAAACAGTATGATTAAAAATAGGGAGAAGATCCAAATAGACATTTTTACAAAGAAGATATAGACGGACAGCAGAGCTATGAAAAGATGCTTAATAGCTAATCATCAGGGAAATGTAGATCAAAACCAAAGAGCTATCACCTCACAGTTATCAGAAAGGCTGTTACCAGCAACAACAACAACAAAAAAAACAAAAACAAATGCTGGTGAGGATGTGGAGAAAAGGGAACCCTTGTGCACCATTGCTGGGAGTGTAAATTGGTTCAGCCACAGGAGAAACCATATGGAGGGTCCTCAAAAAGTTAAAAATAGAACCCCATACAATCCAGCAATTCCACTTCTGGGTATTTATCTGAAGAAAATGAAAATTCTAACTTTAAAAAATATATGCACTTCCATGTTCACCTCAGCATTATTTACAATAGCCAAGATATAGAAGAAACAAACTAAGTCTCCAACAGTGGATGAATCGATAAAAAAAGATGTGGTATATGTGTGTGTGTGTGTGTATATATATATACATAGATATGTATATATATATGAAAATATAGATCTATATAATAGAACCCTATAATATACATATTATATAGATAGATATTATTGTATATGATATATATCTATAGATATATTATCTATAGATATATCTATATAGTTATATATCTATATCTATAGATTAGTTATATATATCGATATATATTGATATATCTATAGTTATATATAGTTATATATATAGTTTCACATGTAGCTGTCCAGTTATATATAACTATAGATATATCGATATATATCTCTATATATAACTAATCTATAGATATATATTATATACATATATATAATATATATAGATACATATAATATACATGTAATACAAAATGAAATATTACTCAGCCATAAGAAAGAATGAACTCTTGCCATTTGTGACAACATGAATGGGACTTGAGGATATTATGCTAAGTGAAATAAGTCAAAGAAAGACAGATACCATATGATTTCACTTATATGTAGAATCTAGAAAACCAACGAACCAACCAAACCAAACCAGACTCATAGGGGATTTGATGGTGGGCAAAATAGGTGAAGAGGATCAAGAGGTACAGACTTCCAGAGATAAAATAAATCAATCATGGGGATGTATACAGCACAAGAAATATGGACATAATATTGTATTAAGTCTGGATGGTGACAGATGGTAACCAGACTTATTATGGTGATCATTTTATAATAAACACAAATGTCGAGTCACTATGGTATATATCTGAAACTAACATAATATTGTATGTCAATTATGCTTCAATAAAAATGTATAACATATCAGTTAGTGGAATGTTGTTGAGCTATGTACATATATGTATATAAGAGCTATGAACACAAACCAGGCAAAGAAGAGATACAGTGATTCTGGAGAAGGCATTGCAATTTTTTGTAGGGTGGTCAGGAAAGGTTTTGCTGACAAGATAACATTCGAGCACATTGCTGAAGGAGGTAAGCGAATGAATTGGATACATTTGAGGAAAGAGCATTCCAGCTGAAAGGAACAGCAAGAACATGGGCTCTGAGGCAGAAGCGTGCCTGGTTTCTGGAACAGAGGTGTTACTGGATACTCAGGACCAGGTTCTTGAGTTTCAATGTCATAGAAATGAACATTGAACTCCAGAGAAAGAAAGCAGGTGGAGTTTATCAGAGATAGCTTGTATACTAGGGAGCTGATGAGAGAAAGGAATGTCCTTCCCCAGAGGGATAGCATGCAAGGCTTATACAGACACTTTTCCTTGGGTGAGAGCCTAGGAGCGGGGAAGCATCTTTCAGTCCCATGGTCATGATTTTGTGATCGTTACTTTTTAGTGGACACAAGACAACCGCAAGAGGCCTTTTTCCATGGTTGACATTCTTTTAGGGCTCCCGGAAAACAGAAATACTTGTGCAAGAGGGCTTTAAATTATTACTTCTAATTTTGCCCAGACTCCCTAATGGCTGTTATCTCTCATTTGTTGGCTTTCCCAGAAGGAGGTATTTGTCTCTAAGGATATGGAAACTTTTAAACCTTGCTTCAGACCAGGAGCTTTACAGGAAGTCTCTCTTGCTTTTCCTATACTGTCTCCCAGGGAAGCCATTGAGGCCACAGTTGGTGAGCAAGGTCAAGAGTAAATGGAGATGAGGTTGGAAAGATAATTAGACAAGATCCCGAACAGCTTTATTCTATGAAGATTTTGGTTTTTACATCAAGTGAGGTGGGGAGACACTGAGGGATTTAGGGCAAAGAAATGTCATGATCTGATTAATCTCCCTGAGCTGAGAATAGATTATAGAAGACAAAGGGAAGCTGGTTAGAAGCTTTATACTATAATCAATCCCCCAAATAATGATGTTTTGGGGAACAGTGAATGAGATGCAGGTGATGAGAAGTTTGAATTCTGGATACATTTTTAAAAGAGTGTTCATAAATTTTGTTGATCATTTGGATGAGTATATGGTGGTGGGCAGGAAGACTCGAAGGTTTTTGGCTTGAGTACCACATGACAAGAATGGGTTTGTACTTTCAGAGATGGGGAAGACTCTGGGGAGTGAGGTGGGAGAAAGCAGGAATCTTCTTTTGGTCATAGTAAGTCTGAGATACCTATTAGATATTCCAGGGGAGATGGTGACGAGTTCAAGGGAGAGCTCTAGATTGAAAGTATACATTTGGGAATTAGGAACTTGTAAATAACAGTTAAAAGCGTGAGAGTTATTGAGATCACCAAGGTGGCTGGTAGAATCTGATGACATGAGATTGAAAACTTGTCAGAACATTTCATCTAAAGAAATAAGATGCTCTTCCTGAGCGGATGTCTCTCCAGGTATTATTCTGGCAAGGCGGCCGACACATAAGACCTATATAATCTGACCCTGTATTTGCCTTGCTATTCCTTGAACATGGTGCATGTCCTATAACTTTATGGCTTTGGCACTTGCTTTTCCTTCTACCCAGAAGATTTTATCTTGCTTATCTCCATCAGATCTCCATATTCCCTAATGTATTATTACTCATCTCCTGCTGCATAGCAAGTTCCTCCAAAACTAAGTATCCTAAAACAACAACAAATTATCTATTATCTTACCTCTTCTGCAGGCCAGAAATTCAGAACAAATAGATGGGTGGTTCTGGCTGACAGTTTCACATGAAGTGGGAGTCTGGACTTCACCTGGGACTTTGGCCTTCCTGGGACTGGAGGTTCCACTGCAGGGAGCAGGGATGGGGGGGGGGGGTTCATTCACTGTTGATAGATGAGTGCAGTTGGCGGGAGGCTTGGGCTCCTCTCTAGGTCATCCTCTCTCAAGGCTGCTTCCATGTCCTCATGACATGGCAGTTGGCTTGTCCCAGAGTGAGCGACCAAAAAAGCAAAGTGGAAGCTTCTGGGCCTTTTATGACCAGCCTCAGCAGTCAAATACCTTAACTGCTGCTGGGCTTTATGGCCCATAGACCGGCCCTGACTTACTGTGGGAGGAGACTCTGCAAGGGTGTGAATACCAGGAGATGAGACTCACTGAAGGCCATCTTGAATGTTAGCTACCACTTCTTATCTGAGATGCCTTCTCTGACTATCCTGTATATTATGGACTGGATGTGTGTGTCCTTCCCACGCCTTCCAAATTCCATGCAGCCCTTAACCCTCAGTGTGGCTGTATTTGGAGTAAGGAAATAATTAAGTTTAAATGAGGTCATAAAAGTGGGGTCCTGATTGGATAACATTAGTGCCCTTATGAGAACAGACTCCAGAAAGTTCACACCAAGGAAGGTCATGTGAGGACATAGAGAGAGAGTGACTGGCTGCAGGCCAGAGGGAGAGATCTTACCAGTAATGGAACCAGCTGGAACCTTAATCTTGGACTTTTAACCTCCATAACTGTGATAAAATACGTTTCTGTTGATAAAGCCACCTCATCTGTAGTATTTTGTTCTGCCAGCCCAAGTGGACTAATACACTGTATAAAAGAGCAGCCTCTTTGTCCTCTACTGAGGAATCAACACTTCCCACTCCCTTTATTCTGCTTTTTCTCCATAGTACTTATCACAAGCTGACAATTTCTTAATTTATTTCTGTGTTGTCTGCCTCCCCTTGCTAGAGTATCAGCTTCTTAAGAGCAGGGAATTTGAGCATTTGGTGAACTGTTGTATCCTAAATTCTGAAAACAATACTTAGCACCAAAAACGGGCTCAGAATTTTTTGCTGAGTGATAAATGAATACATCAATATTCGACCTTAATTCATTTCTCTCCATCCTCTCCTAGATGACTCGGATTGTTTTTTACTTTAGTTAAATTTGGTATTCGTTATGTCTCATCACCAATGGTGAAATCAGGCATGCAAGAGAAATATTTTAAAAATCCTAATCTACTGCTCGTATTATTCATTGTAATAGGTTATTTGATAGTAAGCAGAGTGAAATACAAGCCCATCTGGGGGTAATTTTGAGGTTGTTACTGCTTAAGCAATAAGCCTGTTGGAAACCTGGAATTCTTGGGACTGTTTTTTCTTGCTTGAGTGTGAGAATTCTGTAGCTTTGTAAAGAAGTGGAAAGAACATGTAATGAGCAATCCTGATAAAATTGTGTGTGTGTGTGTGTGTGTGTGTGTGTTTGCACATAATAAGGAAAGAATAAGACTGGAAAAGTATACAAAACACACTTCTATGTATTCCATTTTTTCTATCATGCTTATGTCTTCCTGTAGTTAGAAATGAAAAAATTATAAAAAATGCAGTGAAAAGAATAATGTTGCAGGATAAACTCATTCATATCTGTGTTCTGCTTCTTATAGATTGGCTTAGTTTTTTAAATCTGAGTCTTAACTTCCTGCTCTGTAGATAAGAGACAATAACATGTAATTTCAACCTTGACTTAGGTAGAAATATGTCAGAGGGTTGGTGTGTATTGGTTTATTCTTGCAGGCTGCAGTGAGGTCCTGGAAGAATGGGACAAAGCTTAGTCCAAGCTGGCTCTTATAAGAGGAAACAGGATATAACCTTGCTATGCAAAGTCCTTTCTGTTTGCAAAGCTGGGGGCAGTCAGATTGGCTGACCAAGGACATCACTTCATTGCCAAGGATGTGGGTTCCTGCCAGTCTTCTCTGTCTGGATAGAGATTATGTTAAGGACTGGGTTATTCTATTTGCTTGTATCCAAAAAGGAGTCTGCTGTGGCTACTTTATTTTCCTTCTATTATTGTTCTGTTGGTGATAGTGTATTGGGAATATTCAAACTTACCACCGCTGGACTGAGAAGTTACACAGGGACCTGATTTGGGTGTAGGCACATTCCCCAGGGACAGGAGACTTGGAGCTAGATATAGTAGTAGGTTGAGACTTCTGATTGTTTCTCCGATGACCCATGATAAATGCTATTCCCATCATTATCATTACTATTAATGCCGCCACTGTGTCTCTCTCTCTCCCTTTCTGTCTGGGCTTGCTTAACACAAGTGGGCCTGAGGTTCCAGAGAAACATGGTCTTATGTACAGCTGAGCGTTTTAAAAAGCCAGGACATCAGGAAGTCAGCACACTTTCAGTCCACAGGGTGCTGGAAGACTCGAAGTCAGGAGGGATAGATTAGTCATAATATGGATATTGATGGACTCAGACAATTCTAATCAGACTAGAGTGGGAACACAGGGGATTCAGAATGGCAGATCAATAAACAAGAAAACACTCTGAAAAAAGTTACCTCCTAATGATTGGCCTTCTGCTCTTTGACCTCTTTCCCTCCCTCCTGAGGAGGAACAGCCTGTAGTTCCCTCCTCTCACTTCCCCTGCCAGGGCTCCCCTCTCTGGCTCCCTTCCAGTGTCTGTCTGGTTACCATCTTTGTATCTCCTTCTCCCACTGTTGAGTTTTTGTCCGTACGTTCCCATCCCTCACTTCTGCATGGGCTTGATGGACTCCTCATAGCTCTTAAAATCTGTGAATCTGCATGTACTGCCAAGAGAAACAGGGTTCAGGCTCCATGGACTGCTGTGGTCTGAACATTTGTGTTCCCGCAAATTCGTATGTTGAAATCCTCACCCCCCCAGAGATGATAGGATTAGGAGGTGGGGCCTTGGGGAGGTGATAAAGGCATGAGGGTGGAGCCCTCGTGAGTGGATTAGTGCCTTTATGGGAGAGGCCCCAGAGATCTCCCTGCCACTGCGTGGGTGAGGACTCAGGGAGAAGAAGGTGTGGGCTGTGAACCAGGAAAGGGCCCTCACCGGAGCAGGTGACCGTGCTGTCTTTGATTTGACCATTCCCAGCCTCCAGACTGCGAGAAATAAATTCCTGTGATTGAGAAGCTACCCAGCCTGGGGCATTTGGTGACAGTAGCTGTGCAGACTAAGACACTGATTGTATGAATGCCCTCACTACATTTAATTGTCTTGGATGGGGGCTGGGGGATGATAAAACCCCTTTCTTTAGAAGGCCAGACCCAGATATTTGTTACCCATCAAAGCTCAGCCTAAAGCGACTTCCTCTGTTTTGTTAGGTGAAACATAGTCATCTCCTTGAAAATTATAGAGTTGGAATTGCTTTCTTTGGCCCACATGATATTGTTGGAAGATTCATTACTTAAGCAGGTAAAGAAATTTCACACGCCATTTTGGATTTCTGAATTTTCTTTTTTTCTTTTTATTTATTCATTTATATGTTTTTCTTGGATTTCTGAATTTTCTTTAAAAATCGAAAGATCTGGAAACACTGAACCCACATTTCTGCAGGACAGTGGCTGCTGTGGCTGAGTCATAGCTTCCTTCTCTTTGTGGCAGGAGCCCTTCTGTTCATCTGCATCCCCACCTGGACAACTTCATGCATCTGTGTTCCTTTCTGGCTCTTCTAGGCAGTTCAGGGCTTGACCTCATTGTTAGAAGAAGTGCCCTGTAGATTCTCTTCGAATCCTGTTGCCTTCTCATGGAAGCCGACTTTAGAACAGGGCTGTGCACGAAGATTGGTGAGAAGTGCATTTGCTATGATGAAAATGGTAAGGTCATTTTGTTCAGAGGCTTTTTTCATTTGTTTATTCATTTGGTCATTCATTCCTATGGCTCCACTTGTTCTTTATCATTGTCTCTTGCTTTAATTCCTTAGACACCATGAAAAATGCAAAGTACGAAGAGGTATATGTAAAAACTACTCCTCTCTTACTCAAATCTCCTACCTCTCCTTCCCAGAAGCTACCTCTTTTACTGTGTGTGTGTGTGTGTGTGTGTGTGTGTATGTTCCTTCCCAAGAAAGCCTATCCATGCATAAGGGCTAATATATCCCTCTGCCATGTGATGCCAAATAGTAGCAAACTGCAGACTGTTCTATGGCTTTCCTTTTTCGCTTAATGATATATCTTGCAGATTATTCCACAAAAGTACAGATTTGCTTCATCATTTCTAAAGCCCGCATAGCATTGCATTTTTTTCATGCACTATGATTTGTTTAAGCTTTCTGGTGGGCCTGTAGTTTGTTTTCCATCTTTTATGAATACAAATAATGCTGCAATGAAGATCCTTGTACGTAGTTGAGAAAAGGAAAATAGGCCAGCATATGTGTCTGATTTTAAGATGTGGAATTGCTTGGTCCAAAAGGTATAAATAATAGTGTCCTTGAGTCCATTTGCACAGGCTTATGAGGAGCAGACTGGGCCCCTCTCTTTCAACTTTGTGATCAAGGACGTCATGTTGGTTACTTGAAATTGACCACAGTGAGAATACTTATATCACGGAAATCTGCAAACACTGTAAATTAGGACTTTTCCTTTCCCTTCTGGAGAGCTGGTTGTTAAACACTGTGCTACTGTAATTCAGTTCTGACACTACCTAGAGTTAGTGTAGACTCTAGTATAAGGGCACAGTCCCCAACGAGACTACCCTCACTTCCGATGCTAGCTGCAAATCTGGAGGCTCCCCAGCCACCCATTCTTCTGATCAACCGGCTATACATTGGGGGATCCCCACAACCATTTTAGGTTTAATAATTTGCTAGGATGGCTCCTAACACTTAGGAGAGCACTACATTTATCATTATAGTTTTATTATGAAGGACGCAGATCAGGACCTGTCAAATAAAGAAATCTATTGATGGAGCTTTTGTGTCTTCTCTCTGTGGCTTCAGGACATATCACCCTTTCAGCACACCAACATATTCACCAAGCAGGAAGCTCATGGAGCCTCAAATGTCCAGAGCTGTCACTGGGGTTTCATTATGTGGCACAATTGATAGAATCATGTGATTGAACACAATCTCCAGCCCTGTACCTTCACCAGAGGTCAGGAGGTTGGGCTGGTGTCAGGTACCCCTAAAACCCTAGAGGGTTTAGAGTCTTCTTCCCAGAAACCTGGGAAAGACCATTCAAATTCATCAAACATTTCAGAGAGCACATCACTGGGTGTACGCATTGAGAGTGCTGACAGAATTTCCAAATTGTCCTCCAAGGAGGCTGTACCAAATATGTAGTCCTACCAGCAACACATAAAAGTGTTTTTTTTTAAAGGTTTTATTTATTTGTTTGAGAGAGAGAGTGAGCAGGAGAGAGAGAGAAGGAGCAGAGGGAGGGGCAAAGGGAGAAGGAGAAGCAAGCAGGCTTCCACTGAGCAGGGAGCCCAATGGTTGTGGGGCTCAATCCCGGTGACTCCCAGATCATGACCTGAGCCAAAGGCAGATGCTTATCTGACTGAGCCACCTAGGCGCCCCTATAAAAGTGATTATTGAGGGAAAATTCTGACTGTGGTGATTTATCCTACCAGATCCCCCTAGTATACCAGTTACTTCTCTGACACTGAGCACAAGAAACGCTAGGGAAGATATATTTGTATTCTTGCTGAGATCTTCAGATGAAACCCGATACTTGTGGATGTTTCTTCTGACTCTCTGCTCCCACTACTTAGGCAAATAGTTGCTGGTGAAGTTTGCCAGCTGTTTATGGAAATAAAAAGACTTCAAATGTCTCATACCAGGTCGTTAACCTTTCTATAATCACTACTCCTTATTAGAAAATTTCCCCCAAAGATTACCTTGTAAACAGATTACATGTATGATAACACCTCACAAATTGGGAGAAAATCATTCTGAAATAGTGATGGTTTAAAATAGTGAATGTTTTGAAGATATTGTACATTTTCACTGTTTTCTTGCTTGTGACCATGATGATTTGTCCCGAAGCATTGTCAAATCTGATTGGGTTAGTAGCATTACTAGAATAAATTCTAGTAATTCTAGAATTAGTAGAATAAATAAGATAAATATTGTGATCATCTAGTAAAAGTGACTCATAAACACTGAAGTTTAATGAAATTGTCATTCTTATCAATTCTAAGTGACAGACATATGCAAAGTCCTTTAGGCATCTCAACAGCTATATAAAATAGGTGGTGATTCTAGTCCTATTTTACAATGAGGAAACAGAGGCTGAGAAGCTAAGTAACTTGGTCAAGGTCACCACACAGCTGATGAGTGATGATCTAAAACTTGAGCCCAGAAAATCGCACTGTAGAGACCAAGCTCTCAGCAGCAACACCACAGAGATGCTAAATTTGTGTACAGAGAGAATAAAAATCACCAGTGAACTGTATTTTTCATTTCCCAAATAGGCACTTGAGAACTGACATCAAAAGCTCCAGGGAGCTGGGGTTGGAGGTACTATGGTGAGAGGGCAAGAATGGGGTGGCCACGTGGAGAGGTGGAGAGTTGGCCTAACACCTTCCAGGGCCAGGCCGCTGCCTAGAACTGGGTCCTCCACCTGCAAAAGACCCTCTTCCATTGACTGAACACATCGCAGGACCCACACAGAGGAACTGTGTCCACAATTCTTTCTGCCACTGCTGGGCCTTCCACCAACAGTTGCCTGTGTGTCTTCTCCAAAAGGAGGCCCACCTATATTCTGGGATTTGGCGACGCTTTATTGAAACAATGAAGCCTAATGTCTGGATTGTTTTACTCTTGACTTGGTTAAGCAGGGAACTGCATTTCCCCAGAGTCCCCTTCCCTCAGTGGTTCTTGGTTACAGTTGGCTAAAGGAGGAACGTGCATGAAATGTGGGAGGCAGACGTGAAGCATTGGTCATCCCTTTCTGACAGTGTTTTCACAGTCCGATATCTGTCAGATAGAGAGTCAGAATCAGAGGAACTCCTGGGGCGCCTAGGTGGCTCAGTCCATTAAGTGTCTGCCTTCAGCTCGGGTCACGATCCCAGGGTCCTGAGATCGAGCCTTGCAGTGGGCTCCCTGCTAGGTGGGGAGTCTGCTTGTTCCTCTGCGTTTCCCCTTGGCTTGTACTCTCTGTCTCTCTCAAATAAATAAATTAAATTAAATTTAAAAAATCAGAGGAACTCTGTCAGTGCTCTGGCCAGATCCCCTGGGGTCCTTTACCTTTTCTGTGTACCTTCCTTTGGCTACAGTTCCCAAAGGTCCCTGTTTACTAGCTCCTTTCGAGTCTTCTCTTGGTAGCACTCCCCTCGTAAGTCATTAAGTCATGAAGCCTCACTTAGGGACTATGAGAGAACCTAAGACCATGAGAACGTAAGAAAGAACACTGCTTCCCACCTAGTTTGACACGTGTCGCCAAATTCAAGCTCCTCTCCCTCTCTGGGTAGGTTCCTGCTTTGATTCTTTTGATCCCAGTGAAATACGGTCCCTAAGACCCCGGCTGTTGGAGGTAGACCAAGGGTTTCACTTACTCTCTGGCCCTTGCTAAGAAAAAGGAAAGATGCAGGTATCAGCAGTTTGCGTCTCATCAGGAAAACAGAAACTGCTCTAGGTTTTCAAACAGAGAGTTGGTTATAAAGGTGTTAAAAGAGCCAGAGAAGAAGGAGGGGCAAGGCAAGATTTCCCAAAGATCAGCGACTGCAGGAAGTGGCTACCCCCTCAAGGTCTGATAGAGCAAAGGGCCAGGAAAAAAAAAAACAAAACTGACCGGGCAACCAAACAAAACATTGCTTGGAGTCAGCGTTGGCAGAAACCCAGAAGCTGGCCCTTGTCCATGACTACCTCTGCCCTCCTCAAAAACACAACCAGGTCCACAGAAGAAAGGCTTCTTCCTGTCACCTTCCAGACCCCTGCCAGTGCCTCCCATCGGTGACAACGGAAAGGGTGGGAAGCAAGTCAGGGAAACGAAATTTGCAAGTTTTCTGCCCCTGGCAGCAGAAAAGAGGCTATAGAAGAGGAGTACAGGGCTGAGGGGCAGCAGACACCGTGCAATCCCTCAGCCCAAAGTTTCTATCCTCTTCCTGAGGGCCCAAAGCATCTGAAAAGTTCCAAAGCTTCGTGACCTTCTTGGCATGAAGGGGTCAGGGAGCAGGTGAAGGATAAGAGATAGAATGAATGGGACAGCAAGTGGCCATGCCTGCAATCTGGAAAGTATATCCCATCCCTTTAAAAAAAAAAAAAAAAGAATTTATTTATTGAATTTGAGAGAGAGAGTGAGAGAGCACAAGCACAGGGGAGGGACAGCAGCAGAGGGAGAAGCAGACTCCCCACTGAGCAGGGAGTCCCACGTGGGGCTTCATCCCAATCATGACCTGAGCCAAAGACAGAGACCCAAGTGACTGAGCTACCCAGGCACCCCGGAAAGTATCCTTTTAAGAACACCTGGGAGATGTCTAGACAGGGGACCGTTTGGTCCCTTTCATGGTCTTATAAGGACAAAAGTGAAGGGGTTCTTTTATTTTCTTTGGGACACTGGTAGATAAACTTTCAGCTAAACTCTACGAAAAGCCTACACACATCCCAGGAGCAAGCAAGCATGCTTTCAAACCCAAGTGAGCTTTAACAGGAGACTTGCAGACTCTGGGAGTCTGCGAAATGCAGCTCATTTCCTGGAACGGCCCAGAGACCTTAGCATTTGTTGTTTAAAAACCAGACTCACAGTCGGTTAATCCCATCTGCTTTTGAGAAACAGGAAAAATCAGTGCCATGGCTCTCTGGCTCCATGGAAGGCAAGCTTCCTTGGGTCTTCTTCCATGGGTCACTCTTAAGAGAATTTTAGGCTCAGGAGTAAGACAGATCATTAAAAACCCCACTGTATTAATTATCTATTGCTGCGATCACAAATTATCACAACCCTAGTGGCTTAAAACAACACAAACCTATCATCTTATGGTTCTGGATGGGTACACTGGTCTAAAAATAAGGTGTCAGCAGGCATACATTGCTTCTAGAGGCTTTGGAGGAGTATCCATTTCTTTGCCTTTTCTAGCTTCTAGGGGCCACTTGCAGTCCTTAATTCCAGCTCCTTTTTTTTTTTGTTTTTTTGAGGTTCAAAGACAATAGCATAGCACTTCTCCCTTCCTGCCTCTCTAACCTTTACTTCTATCTTTTCTGTCCCTGTCACTAACCCTGACCCACCTACCTTTCTCGTATAAGGACCCTGTGATTACATTGGGCTTACCCAGATAATCCAGGCTGCTCTCCTCATTTCAAGAACCTTAACTCAATCAAGAACCTGCAAAATCCCTTTTACCCTTTAAGGTAGCATACTCACCAGTCCAGGGATTAGGGCCTGGACATCTTCCTCGGCCATTACTCAGCCTAGCACTTCCACTGTCTGTAATTCATGTTAAATGAGGGGAGGGGGAAAGCATACATCAAGTGCTGAGCTGGGTTATGATTCCACATTTAACGAAAAAGGCAGCTTCCAGGTTGCCGATGAAACTGAAAATTATTTGCAAGTATACCAATGGTAATCAACCCAAGTTTCCTTGGACCCTTCGCCATTTTAAGAAAACCAGTTTAGGTCTCCATTCCTTTTCCTTGAAAAACACTTTTAAGAACTGTTGCCAAAGGCACCCCAGGTTCTGGCACACAAGAAGTTCACACGGGGGGGTGGGGAGTTGCAGAAAACAAGCAGGTCATGGGAAGAACAGAGCTGGTGTGAGACGAGAATGAAGCCAGAGATATGTCCAGCGATCAGTGTGAATACACAGCCCGGTAACTCTGGGTATTTGGGGATCAGCCTTGTCCAGTTGCCGGGGTGAGGAAATCTCACTATCATTGTGCTGGTGTGTATGCCGTAGGGCACTGGAGTCCTAAGACCACCAGTGCAGTGTCCTTCTGGGAGCATCGGCTTCTGAAACACCCATAGAGCTTGTGAATCATATGGGTGTCCTCCCTGACCTGCTGCCCTCAGGGTTTCTGAATCAAAGGTCTGGGGTGAAGCCCTGGGGCTAATATGTTTAACACATACTGAAGATTATTCTCAGTAAAGTCTAAGAATCATTGCCCTTCTGTCTTAGAAAACCCAAGGGCGGTTTTTGTGAAACAGAGAAGTGTGTCTTAGGAGCCCAACCAAGTGCCAACTGCGTAATTGCAGTATTTATTACCATGATGCTCAGCTTTCAATATAGCCTCTTTTCAGGACTCATGCTAAATACATTCAATATCCCTGAAATTTCCAGAGGTGAGAGGTAGTATTTACATAAAATGACCTGCAAATATGAATCCAAGCTTTGGGTATAGCGTTTGCTCCTAAAAGAATCCAAAAGGGGGCTACATCAGAGACAAAATTCAGTTTTTTTTCTTGGCTTTCACCTACTTGCATTTAACTTCGGATCTATGCGGTTCTCTCTTTGGCTGAGTCGACGTGGATTCCCACATTTCATCTGAACGAAGCCATTATCAGTTTTAAGGTGCGCCATCATTTTATGCATCACTATGAGGGGGAGAAAAAAAGCCAGCGAGACCATGACAATTATAAGACGTATCCTCATTTCATGGATGTGAAAGTTCCTGCGGGGAGGGGACTTGCTATGTGGAAATGCAATATTTCAAGATTGCTGCTTCTCGTGAAAGAGGAGGCTGTTATTTCTGGGATGAGATCAAGTTTCCCTCGAACTGTGTTTTCAGGTTATCTTCTCACTTGGCACCCGTGCATGGGAGAACAGAATTCAGTTCTGCATTAGCACATATTTTATGTGACATTGATCTCTAGTTTTGTTAATTAAAAAACAAAATTTTATAGAATAAGAGCCAATGATTATAGAAACTGAATTGAGAATTAGGAATAAGGATACAGTTTCACAAGAAAATATAATGACAGAAAGAACACTGTCTCCTCTGTATCATTTAACTGAACAGGCTCAACAAGAAGAAAAAGGGGCAATACTGTGCTATGTATTGTGGAATTAGCCAGTCATTTAACTGAACAGGCTCAACAAGAAGAAAAAGGGGAAATACTGCGGTATGTATTGTGGAATTAGCCAGGAAAAGTCTGCTGGCTCTTTATGGTCTGAAATATCTTTCTAGACTGTGGACCTTGACTAGGTAGATTTCACATGGTAAGCTTAATAAATAGGATTGGAAGATGTGTTTTATCCAACCCAGGCAACTGACAGAACCAAGGTTGTTTTTTGTCCCTCGAAGAAAGCAAGCTTGGTATTACCATGCCTTTCCAACACCAGGGGGGATTTGGGAATCATATTTGCCAAGCTCTCTGCCATAAGGCAAAGGGTATATGGTAGCTGGAATTTGGTTTCTCTAAACTAGGAGAGTGTATGTTTGGTTATGTGTACATGATGCGTATGTGACTTTTACTCAGCCAAGACATGAACAAGCACAAGTCCACTCTGAGACTTGAAATTAGAACAGCCAGATTTGGAAACCGGATTTGCAACCCACATTATTGGATGGCAGTGATAAGATTTTGCTCCCAGGGCAAGGGTGATTTGGCCAAGGGTTATTGCTTCCCTCTTCGTAGCACACCTCGTGACATTTTAATCCTCCTTTTCCTCTCACACACTAAGTTTGAACACGCATAGCGTGAACGAGTTAGAAGGGCAAGTTGCCAACCCGGTTGCACATTAGAATTATTGGCAGAAATTTAAAAAAAAGAAAGAAAGAAAAGAAAACAAAAACCTAAACCAAAAATACCCATGCGTAGGTCTCATTCCAGTGCAATTAATTCAAAATCTCTGAAGTAGGTAGGACCTGATTTTTTTTTTTTTTTTTTAACTCCCACGTGTTTATAACGAGAAGCCCAAATTGCAATCCTCTGGGGGTTTTGCACATGTCAGGATGGAGACTTGAGGGTGGCTTGTGCTAGTAACGAACCTTCTTGGGAAAAGATACTGGAAGCTGGGATTGGAATAACCTCCATCTTAGGGTCAGGTTCCCCACAGAGAGCTGGCGAGACGAGCGTCTGTTTGGGTGCAAGGGTTTCAGTTAGAAAGTGCTCCCACGAGAGAAACCTGTAAGGGAGGAAGCCAGAAGGGGACGGGAGTGCGGTAGCTTGTCTCCAGGGTTGGGGGCTTTCCATCCCTTCGCTCTTTGCTGGCATGCGTTACTCCCCTCACCAAGGTGCGATCCCCAATCAGAGCTGGCCTTCTAACCCGCCTTGACCAATAGATGTGGCAGAAGTAGGGCTGAGCCAATCCCAGGCTTATCTCTTAAGAGGCCCAGTGATTTCTTGTCCCTAAGGGTAGGCAGCGGTGTAAGAAATTCAGCCACCCCGAGACCACCGAGCTGTGAAGAAACACGGGCTAGTGACACGGAGAGCTGACAAAGAGGAGAACTAAGGAACCAGCTGACAATGAGCTATGACGCCGGTCACATCATCCCAGCCAGACCCCCGATAATTTGAGCCATCCCTGCGGAGGTCCCCACGCATCCCCACTCTGCTTTGTCTGAATCCTGACCAGAAGAAGCCCGAGCAAATAACACGATCACTGTTTTGTACTTTGGGCTAGTGGGTTATGAGGCAATAGATCTTGAAGTCTGGGGTTGTTTCTTATACAACAATAGAAAACAGTTTGGGGTCGTTGTGTACCGACAGATCACTGAAGGTTGGGGGCAAGCAGTAGATAATGGAAGCAGGAAGAAACCTAGTGGGGCGAGATGAAGCAAAACCCTATCTCCATAGGGTTAGAGGATCTGTAGCCCGATTCCACTGGGGAAATCCGAATTATGTCTCAGAGTTATCTTGACCTTAGATTTCATATTCCTGGTTATTGGATAAGGACCAGCTTGGGGTACAGATGGTGGCATAAAATTCCTAGGCTCCTTTGGCTTTCTGCGGAGTATGGACAAGGTCCATTACTCCTCGGAGCACAGCTGGCTTGCGACAGTGCGTTGCGTCATCACATTAGGGTGCGAAGTCCTAACGCTTGCCGGGTATTATTTCTCAGTGTTTAACAGACCACACAACGGAAGCAAAAACACCATGCAGGTATCTCAGGCATGAAGTTCAAGTTTGATCGACTAAGGGGAATCAGGACCTCATATAATAATGACTAACGTGGGGAACCTTTGTAGATCGAGGAATAGGTAGGAGCAGTTTCTTTTTTGCAAGACGGGACATAAGCCCTGAAGAAAAATGCAGGGGGAAGGTGCTTGGGTAGCAAAGGAGAGGGAAGTCTCTTTGTGACAATGCCGCACGTTTCCTGCTGCTCAGAGAAGCATGAAACAGGGGGATGCTAAATGTGGACAGGTGTGCCTGACAGTAGTGTTCGTCAGCTAACTTCCCAATTTCTGACCCAGTTGAAGAAATGCCTGTGGTCTTTTTGTGAGGTTAAGTTAGAGGGTACGTATTATCTATTTTTTTTTTTTTAATGGAAACTGGTCAGGATTATTGTACTGTTTTTGTAGAGAATTAATTTTCAGAGAAGTGGTTTAGAGCAAAAGTGCTCTGGCTGTTTTGGGAGGAAGATTCTCATTCTCTAAAGGCAAATCTCGGCTATCTCTGTCCTCCTCTACTTTAACACTTAAAAGCAGAAATAGGTTTTGTTTTGTTTTGTTTTGACTCATAATGTAAAGTGGTAAGTTTCGTTACTTTTCTTCTAGATTCATCTTACGATGGAAAACAATTCTTTACTTGATATGGAGTCTTAACATGGGGGTTTTCATTCAGAATGAAGGAGGGCTGCACATCAGAGCTAAGAGCTGATCTATTTCACTTGCTGTAATACACAGCCTGGACCTCTGCTGGGCATACAAAGCGCCACCACTGGGAATCTCACAAAGCGCCCCACTGGGTGGGGTGGCTGTTTGTGGTGCCAAGAAAGCTTACCTGCTGGGGTTAAACGAGAAGCTCTGGGTAAATATTGCCTTCAAATAGCGTCTAGTACCAAAGCCAAATTCACCAAGGAGTCAATTCTCTCCAACGGCTGGTACGGAGCTAACATTGCCGGAGCTGCCGGGAGAAAAAAAGCTCTGGTCAAACCAGGCTTCCGATGGCACCAAGGAACAGAATATGCCTCTACTTCCTGGGTAATTATTTCCCTTCCACAAGCTCTGGCCCAATGGACGCAGACAGCAGCAGGTGGTCCCAAGTTAGCAGCCCTTCCAGCACCTGGGCATCGTTTCCTTCTTGATTCAGATATCTTACCGGAAAATGGTGAAATTTTAACAGGAGACAACGAGACCCCAGGGATTTCCAAGTGCTAGCTTGTGAAGAGAGGTCTCCAGGGGTCACAGACACAATCGCTGCTGCCCTCAGACCCAATTGCGATGGCTCACCGCTGGTGGTGATGGGATTTCAAGTTGATTAAAACTGGAGATGTAGTGGCTGACATAGAATTTCTCAGATAATTGCTGGAAATGGGCCAATGTCTTTGGTGGACTGAGCTCCATGTGGCAGATTATGTGTTCTCAGACTGAAAGTAGATCCACAAAAGACAGTAGAGTTTCTTAAAGATGAACCTTCTGACCTGGTGCTTTGTTTTTGGGTGAGCCGAGCAAGACGGGAGAGGATGGGATGTTCCTGTGTTTCCATTTCTTTGCACTAAGGTGTTCACCAAAGGGATGTCAGATCCTATTCAGGGGTTTTAAATTGGTATTTGACACCAGAGTCTTAAAGTTATAAATGGATTCCTTGGGATTGGTTGCTAAGGAAAATGAAATCAAAGCAAAGATGACTCTGTTTCCTTCCAGAAAAAAATGTCAAAGTAGCATCCCATTGCTTTCTTCACCTGAATCTTTTTTTTTTTTCTTCACCTGAATCTTTAGTTTTATAATTTCAGTTTTTTTCCCCCCTTGGAAACACGTGTGTCTTTCATGAGTTTTCTTGCTTAAAAACCTATCTGCCCCTCGCAATGGGCCAGGATCTGATTAAACAGTATTCCGCAAAGGATATTAGAGCTTGTGCTCTCAAACCAAAACCCTAGCTTTGTAAAAAGTTCAAAATGCCTCATTTATTTATCTCAAAATGTTTTAAATGACAAGTTGAAAGAATTTAAAAAAAATTATACCCCTCAAAATTGGTGACAAGTCCTGGAAAAAGTTACCCCTGTACACTGCAACCTCTCTCAGAGCTCAGTTTGGTGATATTAATCAGTGGCCTTAAAAACATGCATGTCCTCTGAACTAACACTTCTTCTCGAATGGTCTTTAGGAGATAACCAAGGATATGAGTGAAGATTTAGTTTTTCTTATGTTTGCTGCTGCTGCCTGTCTAGCAAAAGCGTGTCTAGCAAAATCGTGTCTAGCAAAAACTTGGCAACAGCCTTCAACTTGGGCGAACCAGAAGAGTACATATTTAGTAACAACCAAGTTGGAAATGCTAACAGTGGTGGTCTCCACGTGGTGGAATTTTTATTTGGCTTACCTGTGTTTTCTAATTTTTCTTCAATGACTGTATGCTACTCATTTAAAAATATTTACCAAAGCCTCCTTTGAACTGAGTTTCATTGTAGAATTTTGTCTTCTGATGTTCAGGAAAATAACAAATGGAAACAAAAGAGTGTTGAACTCTATGTGGGATGATGCTACCTTTTTGAAAAAGAAATTGATTTACTCTCTTTGCCTCTTGCTTCTCTCTTCCTCTCTTCCATTACAAACAGGTATACCCTTATTCAGATGTCTGGAAGCAAATACACCAAAATATTACCCAGGCCTCCTGTTGGTGGAGAGATATGTTAACTTAATTTCTTCTCTTTGCTCTTCTGTATGATTTGTAATTTTTTTTCAGTGAACACGTAATGCTTGTATAATTGGAAAAATGGAGCTTAATTTCATATGGAGTAGACAAGAGGGCCTGAAGCGTATGTATGGAGGGGGAGTGTATGGTGGAAGTGCCGGGGAGGGTTCTGTCCTTCTACCACTTAGGGCTCATGTAGACTTGGAATTCTCTTTGTCTTAGGAAAAGTGGAGCTTCCCATTAACTGAGGGATGGGCTGGGGCAGAAAGCCCGAGAGGACCGTCAGGCATCTCCTCAGTGGCCTTTAGGGTAATATATACATCCGGTACTTTGAAGCTTGTTGAATAAGGGCGGCCATTTGTAGTCTGCCCTCTCTACAAATTGCACTTGGTGGCTCCCTCTTACTAGCTTTGCCTAGCCCGGCCCACCGGTGCTGGCGGTGACCCCCCAGCTCTTGCCCACCTGGGGATGGACAGGAAGGAAATGGCTGATACAGGGGTGCTGACCTATGAGAACCAGAAAGCTTTCCCTGGGCTCTCAGAAAGCACAGTGCACTTAGAGTTTTTTCCTCCAGTCATTTATTCCCCTAGAGAAATCTGGGTAAGAGGGGCAGACGGCGGGGGGACTAGAGCAGTGCCTCCCGAAGACATCACTCGGCAGGTGTGCTGCCTAGTGATTAGAGGCAGGCTCTGGCAGTGCCAGCTACCTCTGGGTGTGCAAGACTCTGCTTCACACTAGCTGTGTGACCCTGGGCAAAGGTGTAAGACCTCTGGGCCGTGGTTTCCTCATTGGTAAAGTCTAGATGATAACGTCGTGATGATTACATTAGGTGATGCATATACAGCACCTTGAGTGGAGTCTGTCACTTGGCGGGGCCCCAGCAGATATGCAACAGCTTCCACAAATGCTACCATATCGTCATTCCATGTGTCCATTTTTATTATTTTAATTAAATTTTTTGGACTAGATAATACATATACGTGGCACAAATTCAAAATGTAAAAAAAAAAAAAAAATACAGTGATAGACTAGATCAAATAATGCTTCCTCGTCCCTCTTAGAGAGGTCCATCCCCTAATATTGGATCCTATGACCATGTTACATGGTGAAAGGGACTTCCAGATGTGATTTAGGTTATAAACTTTACCAAAGGGAGATTTTCCTGGACTAAGTAGGTGGGCCCCATCTGGTCAAATGAGCCCTTAAAAAGCAGAGAATTTTTTCAGGCTGTAGTTGGAGGGCTGCTGCCAATGAGGAAGGCCCAGGATGCCAAGTATGTGCGTGACTGGACCAGCTGTGGCAAGAAGGGACCATCTGGAATGCAGAAGCCTGGAGGCTCCGGGACTGGCTTCTGGCAGCAGCCAGTGGGGAAACTGGAACTTCAGTCCTACAACCACTGGGAGTCCAGCTCAGCCAAAAACCCAAATGAGCTGAAAAGCAGATTCTTGACCACAGCCTCCAGGGAGGGAGGAGGCCAGCTGACACCTTGATTTCAGCCTCATAGAACCCTGACTAG
>PISX010022618.1:0-31214 GCA_004024625.1 Mellivora capensis
GATACTTCTGGTTTTGTAGCAAATATAAGAAACAACTAAATATGCTGCCTGGGAAAATAGGTTGATGCCCTTTTAGGTGCATCTTTAAAATTTGTTTGATACCAACTGGCATGGTTCATGGGTGACCTGGCTAATGAGTATACTTAAGTTTCTTAGTGTTACCCTCCTAATAATAGTCTCCCTTGTGTGGTCTCACTGCACTTGGAGAAACAGAAACAAGATGAACAATGAGAAGAACACAAAGACAATTCTTCCATGGATCTGATGTCATTCCCTATGAGTTCCATAACGAGACAAGAGCGACTTAGTATTGATGGTGACTGAGAATCACACTAATACCAGGCATTTGGTCAATCTTTTGAGTATCAGAGGATGACCAAAATGGGGGAACTGTTAAATTGATTAAACAAGGAGGCCTTTAAACTGATGTGGTTCTAATGCTGTGGCAGCCTGTATAATCCATATAACCCAAAATCTAAGCCCATACGCACCTCATGGTCATGAAGTCAAAACCCTCAGGGCAGCCGGTCACTAATAGCCAATCAATAACTTCCTGACTTTGTTTCTGCCTTTTCTCTATAAAGTCTCTCTCTCTGTGCTCCTGTTGGTGGAGTACTCCTAAACACTTCTGATTTGTGCTGCTTGATTCAAATCAATTTTTTCCTCAAATACTATAAGATAATGATATTCGTTCTGTACACTGGAGTAAATGAATGAGGCTAATGTAGTCGGGGATGGCCACCTGGAAGCCTGGGCCCTACCTAGTTGTCCTGAGGGCAGAAGGAGCCATGTGTCAGCCTCCTGTAATGCATTCAAGGCACATCAGGGCCAGCTCTGCACCCTAGGAAGCCTAGAAGAATGTATATTCTGATGTAATGATGAGTGCGTTTTTCTTTTAAAAAAATGCAATGTGTGTGTGTGTGTGTGTATGTGTGTGTATAACCTATTCCTTATGTTGACTATGTAGGAACTTGTAATTGTGAAACCCCTCCTTAGTGGAAATACAAATGTTTTTCTTGACCACTTTCTGATCCTACCTGTTCTTCATAAAATATGCTCAACCCTACTCCAAAAGTTTGATTTATTTGATTTTTCTTACCTGGAGTCATTTACCCAGCCGTTATTAACTGAGTTATTTTATGCAGGCACTTTGATAAGCAGTGGGGATAGAGAAATGGTAAAGGCAGTTTCTGAGTCTAAAGTGTTTACAGTTTAGTGGAGGGAAACCCAGGTATGGTCAGAGAAAGCAAGAAGCCCTGTTGATCCAAAGTTCTATGGCCTTTGACTTGGGGCAAGTGGGAAGACTTCCCAGAAGCAGTGACATTTGAGGTGTAGCTTGGAGGAGGAGTGAAGGCTTGACATTTTGGTCAGGAAACACAGCATTGGATAAGAGACAGAAACCTGTGGTTGTAAGAAACAGGTGAGTTTGTTACTGTGCCTGGAACACCAATTTCAGGCAGCATCTAGAAGAGTGACAGAGGATGAGGGTGGAAATGACGGTACGGTTAGTTTGTGGGGAATTTTGCCTGCTGTATGGAAAGGCTAGGACTTTTTATGAAGGAGATTGACATCTGCAGTTTTTTAAAACATGGCTCTGGCTTCACTGTGGAGAATGGTTGGATGGGGAGGTCATCAGGAGATTGTTGCAATCCTGAAAACAAGTGATGAGGGCTTGACCTGGGGTCAGGTTGGTGGTGGTGGATGAAAGAATGCAGTGGTCATAGAATCCATAGCAATGGCGGCAAGAGTACAAGACAAATCAGTCTGGGCAACGGAGTGAGTGATGAAATCATTAACAAAAACAGGGAGAAAGGCTCAACCCCACCATTTCAGCTCTTCAAATCCAATCTCTCCTTTCAGACTTGACTCATGTGCCCATTCCTTTACAAGCCTTTTTGCATCCTTGTTCCCTTAGGGACCACTCTCTCCCCAGAATACATATTCTGGGAGTCAGCAGTGGACAGTTTGCTGCAAGCAGGAGGCTGTTACTTCGTATGTGTTAGGTGTGTTTCCTGAACCAGACTGCAGGACTGTCATTCACAAGCCCCATGTCTCATACTTCAGTGATACTCATCCCAGCAGCTAGCGTACACTGTCAGACCTTTACTCGGTATTGTCTACAGTAGGCAGCAGGGCCTAGTGCTACGCTTGCAAATAAAATCTTAGCTATAAAGTATAGAGGAAATGTAGCCTCTCTGATTCATACAGAGGTGGAGGCCTGGAATCCAGGATCCGTGGTTCCCTCCTGTCTAGGGCTCCGGGAAACACGGTTTGAAAACTTTTGGCTTAATGGACTGGCTGTGGGTTTGGGGGTTAGAACTGAGTTCTTTTTTTTTTTTTTTTTAAAGATTTTATTTATTTATTTGACAGAGAGATAGAGCACAAGTAAGCAGAGCAGCAGGCAGAGGGAGAGAAAGAAGCAGGCTCTCTGCTAAGCAGGGAGCCCGATGCGAGGCTTGATCCCAGAACCCTGGGATCCGAGCCGAAGGCAGCCGCTTAACCAGCTGAGTGACCCAGGTGCCCCTAGAACTGAGTTCTAATCCCTGCTCTGTCTCTTACCCTACCTGCAACAGAATAGACAAATGGAGCAACTGCTCTGAGTCTCACTCTTCCCCCTGTAAAGCAGGGCTCAGTACACTTCCAATGTAGGCTTATTGTGAGGACCAAGTAAGGCGATGCATGCAAAAATCTGTGGCACCTATTAAGTGCTCACTAGGTCGTTGTTGTAAGAATAAAAATAAGACATTTGCTAGCTGATGGAGTAACTGAGCCTTCTTGAGTTGATACTTGTTCAGTCTAAATAAATCTACTCCTGCTCAAGTTAGGAAAAGACAGGGTTGGGGTGAAGTTATGGGGGAATTTAGGATTCAAAGGGGACCCAATCTTGTCTTACACTGTGCTCCGTCTGCTCTGTAAACCCACAATTGCCTACGTTGGCATGAGGGTCTATCAATATTTAATGTGTGGGTGTCAGTTGCTGTAAACTGAGCACACCCCAGCACCAACTTGAATTAATTATATGCAAGAGGAGAGAAAATAAAATGCCTTTTCCTCAGAGCCCCAAATTTTACTGGCTACACTGAAGCCTGCAAACCACAGGGTGAAATTTCTACTGATGGAGGACCCTGAGAAGAAGCTGAACCAGAAGAGTGACGGCAAACCACGGAAAGTACGATTTAAAATCTCTTCCTCCTACAGTGGCAGAGTGTTGAAGCAGGTCTTTGAGGATGGGCAGGAATTAGAGTCGCCAAAGGAGGAATACCCTCACAGTTTTCTCCAAGAATCCCTTGAACCAGGGAATGGTGTTTACGGGTCTGGGGAAGCCCCCAAGCCCCAACCATACTCCCCTAAGCTGACTGCTCAAAGGATCAGCGTGTTTAGAGAGGGCAATGCCTACAGTTTGGCGGGCAGCCAGCCTTTCTTCAATGATTACAAGGCGAATGACCATAAGGTTGGTATTGTGCATGGTGTATGAACTTTAAGGACTAAAACGTATACAGGAAAACACCTAACTGATTCAAATTTCTATCTTGCTCATGCTCCAGTACCAACCAGAGCTGTAGGTGCTCCAAATGGGAAGCCGCTATTGGAATAATATTTCTGGGACAAAAATAGCATGCTTGCTGTCTCCTTATTGGAAAGTGCAATGAGCATGTATAGTATTCAGTTCCATCCAGGGTAGTGAATTATAATTGGGCCATTGGCTGGGTTATCTTGGTAAGTAAATTAAATAGAGATGCAGTGGTTTTCAGCTTGCCAGACTGCAGACTGTTTTAGAAAATTATGCGACAACTGGTGGTTTTGTTTCCTGAAAGAGCTGAGTGTTCGAAGGTGCTCATTTCACTCTAGCCAGTTACTCAGCTTGTGGTTTATCCATGTCTTACTTTATTTCCTATCCCCCTCCTGCTGCCTGCTTTTAAAAAATTTTTGTTTCTTTGTTTATTTTGCCTTTCCATTGCTCATTAGTGTGAACACTGAGTGGTTGGAATCCTGGGAAGAAATGGCGAAAAGCATGTCAAACAGAGGAAATGTTACTTGGGGAAGAAGTTTGAGCTAATAGTTCAATTGACATGTGTATTTTATCTCTTAATTTCAGTTCTCTTCCCCAGTACCACGGATAATGAAAAGCCCCTACGTGATTTTCTTTGAAGCTAGAAGAACTTGGAAAATAGTCACTGATTTCTAAAAATGAAAAGGAGATGTGTATATGGCTGCCATTGGGACCATGAATGCCTTTTTTTCTTTTATATTAAATACAGTTATATAATATGCCAGGTTATTAATGAATAGTACACCAGGATATGCTCTCATCTTTAAAGTGTGAAATTCAGATAATTACTCTCTAATCATTTTTATTGTTAGTTTCCTAAGGGAACAGATAATTCGTCTATACAGACAAATGCACTGGCCTTTCTGACATTGGTAAAAGTGTAATTATGGGAGTCCACATTGATCAGAGATAATACCAGGTTTCTTTTTGATAATAAAAGGGGCTGGAGTGAACAACCCCTCATGTCAGTGGAGTGACTTATGCATTACAAAGCAGTTTCACATAGTTTGTCCTTGGGTCTTTACCGCAGCCTGGAGGAGAAAAGCAAACTATGGTCATTCCCATTTTGCAGATGAGGAAAACCGGGTGCCAAGTTATTAAGGGATCCACCCAGTATTAGAGAGTCATTAGGTGCAAAGTCAGAATAAGGACCCAGATCTTCTGGTTCCTCATGCTTTTGGTTGTGTGGGATGTTCTTTTTTATTCTCTAAAATTATTCTTTTTATTCCAATTCTATTCTTACCATTAATATTAATGGTGATGTTAATAGTAATAGTTACCATTTACCAAGTGCTTATTATATCCTAGGTTCTTGGCTATATCTTGTACTTACAGTATCTCTTTTAGACTGAATCTTACCTGTATGTTTAGACTTTACAAAGCTGTGGTTTATACAGACCTCGTGCAGGCTATGGTAGATAATTTGGCCACCTGACCTTTACAAGTCCTGTGTCCAACTTGGCACTTATTTATGTATATGTATGATTTGGTGAGGACTTATAAAACCAGACAACTGAGTCTTTATAGCAGCACCACAACATTGTTTAAACACAGTACTCTGGAGACCGTGTTCAGAGTTTGATTCCTGCTTGATCCAGTTATCCTTGTTTTCTTTGCTGCCTGATCCAAATGCTGCCTCCCAATCTTAGCCAGTCTCTGGGTAAGAGGGGGTCAGGATGGATTCTTACAGCTCCGCCCACTGAAACCGGTTGTCAGTGTGGTATTTATGAAACATAAGGAAATGAGAGCTGGAAAGCCATGATTCTTCAGTAGCGAATTCAACTATAAAATAAACCCTAGTAAGTATTGGTTTTGAAGCAACACTGGGTAGCAGTTAAGCACAACAATTATAAGTAAAGGCTCTGAATTTGAAGAGGTGTTTGTACCTCAGTGTTCATAGCAGCTTTATTCACAGTTGCTCACGAGTGGAAGCAACCCAAATGTCCATCGGTAGGTGAGCGGACAAATAAAATGTATATACACACAGTTGAATATTACTCAGCCTTAAAAAGGATGGCTATGCTGACACATGCTACAGCACAGATGAAACTTGAAGATACTATGCTCAGTGAAATAAACCAGTCATAAAAAGATAATTATATGATTCCATCTATGTGAAGTGCTTGAATAGTCAGATTTATAGAGACAGAGAAGAGAGCAGTGGGAGCTTCATGGGGATACAGTTTCAGTTTGAGAAGATGAAGTTCTGGGGGTGGCTGGTGGTAAGGGCTACACAACAGTGTGAACGTAATAATGCCACTGACCTGTACACTGAGAAGTGGTTAAAGTGGTAACTTTCATGCACTATGTATTTTACCACAGTAAAAATAATCATTTAAAAAGAGCAGGCGTGGGCACTTGGGTGGCTCAGTCAGTTCAGCGTCTGCCTTCGGGTCAGGTCTTGATCCCAGGATCCTGGGATCAAGCCCTGCTTTGGGGACCCTGCTTGGCAGGGAGCCTGCTTCTCCTGCTTCCTCTGCCTTTCAACCCCTCCCTGCCTGTGCTCTCTCTTTCTCGCTCTCTCTCGGTCTCTTGCAGATAAATAAGTAAAATCTTAAAAAAAAAAAAAAAGGGCAGGTGCTCTGATGTCTTTTAAGCCCAGGCTTGCTGTCCCCTTGCCTACTTATTGTGGGAGCTTGACAGACCACTTAATCTTGCCGTGCTTCAATGTCATTTTCTATGAGATGAGAGTAAATAAAAGTATCTACTTATGAAGATTGTTGTGGTGATTAAAAAAAGATTATATGTAAGAAACACTCAGCATTGTGCCTGGAACATTGGGTGTGCTTAGCAAGTAATCCCTACCTTTGTGATAATGACCAGGTTCTCATCAAAGAAATACTGAGTCTTTAAAAAAAATTTTTTTATATGATAAAGTGCTTATAAACAAATATTTTAAAGAATTGAAACCATTTGAAGTTTATAAGTTTCATTTAAAAAAATGGAAGGGAAGGAAGGGACATGGCATTTACTGAGCACTTCTTTTGTATATATGTCATTGCATTTTCAAGGCAATTCTTTGAGAATTTTACAAATTGGAAAAATAGCACATGGGGTTTGGTAACTTGCAAATCTTACACAGAAAAATTGACCTTAGGCCTGCCTGCCTCCATAGCCCTTTGCATTTCTAGAACTCAGGAAGGTGTCCCTGTTATTTTAAGTGGAAAGGTTTCATGGTGCCTGAATAGGAGTCTCCAGGCACGTGGCCACGGACGTCAGAGCACTTATGAAGCTCAGTCACCCAAGTTGCCATTCTGGGCACTATGGAAAGAAACACAAAAATTCCTGGCTTCGTCCTGGCCCTCTGTAATGCAAGAATGTGTGTTTCTCACGGGCAACTGTTTGTCACCAGATAATGTGAACTTTAGTTACACCTTGAGGGTTTCCTTAGACACAAGGAAGAACTTGGCTGTTGGGGTGACTGAAACATTAACACACCTTACAGGTGATTTGGGACCCTCCTTCTTTCAAGTACATTAAAAATAAATGTACTATCTTGGGTGTCTTGGATACAGACCAGCTTAGAGGCAGGAGGTTGGACCAGATGACCCTAATTTTTTCTTTCAGTAGGTTAAGAGTTTCACCTTGAAAAAACCAGTTCTACATGTGAAAAAAAAGCTCCCTAGTAACTAAACCTCTTTGGCTATTAGTGGAAGTGGAAATGGAACCTTCTAAAAGTGCCACCATCTTTATCTTCTGATGTTCAGAAACTGATAGTCCAGAGTGTGAAACAGGAACCCAGTGTGCATCAAGCAATAGGAAAGGGAAGCTGCCACACGATCCCTTGAAGAGAGGGAGAGAAAACAGGGCCAAGGGGGAAGCTCATGGCTTCATAAATAATGTGATAGAAAACTCTCTGCGTGTTCCAAGGAAGGGGATCCCAGTACTGAAGTCCTGTTTCAGCCAGGTTGCGACTGAATGTGTTATGGCTGTATATAGGAGACTGCTTGATTGTGGCATCCCAATGAATTTGGTTTCCACACTTCCGTAAATGCAGGCGGAGTATTTGGTGCTGACGTATTTAGCTGTGTAGCATGATTGTGCATGCAGTACTAATGAACAGTTTTAAGTACCAGCAACAGCAACAACCCTGCATAGTATCTTTAGCTTTGAAAACCCTGTTTTATATATTCTTCGTTGCACTTCCACCCCTAGAGATCGATATAACTAGCCTCAGGGATGAGCATCAAAATCTTGCACCCCAGGAACATTGCCCTGTCAGCACAGAGGCCAGCAGAGCTTTGGGACGGGGTCCTGAGACCTGGGCTCCTAAGCATTAACGGCTACGTTACTGGGTTTGGGGACAGTAGTGGCTCCCTAAAGAGAGCTGAGGGTGACAGGAGGGCACACAGAAGTCGCAGGACAGCACCTGCTTACCACCCAGTATCCAAGTATTCCTGTTTTTTGTTTTGTTTTCTTGATAGTGTGTGCACGTGTGTGAAGGGGGCAAGGGGCAGAGGGAAAGGGAGAGAGGATCTTAAGCAGACTCCAGTTTGGACACAGAGTCCGACTCGGGGCTCGATCTTTCAACCCTGAGATCACGACCTGAACAGGGCTCAGCAGTTCGAACGCTCAACCAACTGAGCCTCCTAGGCACCCCAAGGCATTCCTGGTTTCATAATGATTTTGTCTGTGGTGATGCCCACCAGTTAGATGTCACCCCATTTGGAATGAGCAAAGTGAGGTTCTAAGAGGCCAGATGACTCTCCTGTATCTTATAATTGGTGAACAGCAGTATTAAGATTGGTCTTGTTTGTTGCCTAGCTTTCTTATCTCTGGGTTCTTAGTTAAGTAATCCCCAAACATTTACTCCATGCTTCTCTGCTGCATTGTAGTATTGCCTAAATTATTCCTCAGCAAATTACCAAGTCATACATAAAAAATCCACGTAAAGGAACATAAGTTATTAGTAATGATGCTACAGAAATATATTTATTGACCTAAAAAGATTAACATATTATACTGATAATAAAAACATTACATATATAAGATCATTACATATATATAAGATCACTTTCTCTCTCTCTCTCTCTCTCTATATATATATAAGTATATATGATCATTGTATACATAATGATCTTACATGTTTTTTGGGGGAAAATGCTTGTGAATAGTGCAGAGTAGGTGTTAAGAATATGGGCTCTAGAGTTAGACTGGGGTTCAAATCCCAGCCACTGATAACCTTAGGAGGTTCTTAACCCCACTGTGACTCAGTCTCCTTATCTGTAAAATGTAGAAGTCATAACATCCACCTCAAGGGATGTTTGAGGGGAAAGTGAGGTAATGTTTGTACAATGCTTAGCATGATGTCTGGTACATAATAAATGCTATCCACTAGAGTAAAATAATGATTCAGTAAATTTTATCTAATATTATCATTTACACATAAACATTTTGGAGAGCTGTTTTCTTTTTAAGCACTCTTCTGTGTCTATAAAACACCCTCTGTGCCCAGCTCTGCCTCAGCTACTGTGATATGTAATGGGAATAGAAGCTTCGGCTCCGGGCCTGTGGAGTCTTACAGCCCAGTCATAGGATTCGTTCAGCTATGGTTGGTTACCATCAACAGGGAAAAGGAAGCTGGTTTTCAGGGCTTTTAGAGAGAGCCAGCAAACCCGGGCGCGAATTGTAGCTTTAGGGTCTTTTGGAATTCTAAGTGCTAGACAAGTTCTTTGTCCCTGTTTCCCGGGATGTTGAACAGGTTCTGCAGCCCTGTATGTCGTGATAGCTGGTAAGTGGCCATGCTCATTCTCCATTTCTCTAGTCTCCACCTGTTATAGATTTTGGAAAGATCATCATCTACACGAATAACTTGAAAATCATTCGAACCCCGATGGACAAGAGAGATTTCATGAGGAAAATTCTCCAGAAGGAAGAAGAGGCTGAGGAAGAGTCTCTGGTGAGCAAAGAAGAAATCTATGGAGACCGTGACCAGAATGACGGGCATTTGCCAGACGCGGAAAGCACATTCCCCCATAGCCAGTACCCACAGGTGTGTCAGAGTGGTTCACTGTCCTCCTTGGAATTGGCCCCACAGCAGTGGTCTCCACATGGTCTTGACTGTGCACTACTTAAGTGAAAACGTCAATATAAATACTTTAGATGTCTAACTGTTAAAAATGTCAAGGAATTTTAAGTTTATTACATTTTAATGGTATGTGCTTAGCAATAATAGTTACATCTATATTTCAAATATGCATGATTTTAGTTGTTTTTGGTGACTTCTTCTGAGAGCTGATTAGGTATTTATTGTTTTCACTCTGCATATAGTGTGGCATAGAACAGCTTCCAGAGATGGAAAAAATCAGCTCTGTTCTTTTTCTTATGGGTTTGCTTGTGCTTCTGTTATTGGGGTTATCCTCAATCCAATTTCCTTCATGAATCTTATCAAGCCATGTGTCTGGGTTTTGTAGAGATTAGTTTACTTAAAACTAAGCACTATCCTCTGTACATCCACTGGACCAGGGACAGTGGAACTTCTTTATGCTGCAGTATGCTCGAAGTGAATGAATGAGCCAGGATACTACTGGCACTTTACGTGCTATGAGGTCAGTTTCCATCATGCTTGCTCCAGGGCTCCTTGGGTCCTATATTTGTCTGCGGACTGCCTGACCCAGTGAAGAGGCCAGTAGCAACTAATTTATTAAAAATTAGCATACCAGTTTCTTTTGAAAGTATGATTGAAGCTTAATTTCTTGCCTTTTTAAGATAAAAAGTAAATAGAAATACTTAGAATGATTTTCTGCCCAGACCTCTCAGAGGTGCTGACTCCTCACCTTGGAAACCGTTGCTCAGACACGCTCAGATGAAGGGGTAGAGTGATGATATTCATTAGTTCACAGTGTGGGATTGGCAGTGGGAAAAGAAATTTTGATGGATTTAAGCTAAGAGGGTAAACGCTTGGATAGCAGCAGAAATGAATTTTTCTCTCCCTTTGGTTTCCATCCCTTGGGAGTTTCAGCTTTACTGTGGGACTCACTCTCACCTCCTCAGGGTTGGTGTGACAAAATGGGCAAGGGAATTCCTCATAGTGAGTGATGTCTCTACCCTGGTAGGGTTTAGAGGGCAGAAACCAGAAGGTCATGACCAGACTCTAGCAGAAGATTCTTTATTAAAGTTCTGCTCACAAGGACTCATATCTCTTTGCAACCTGATCTCACACTTGATAAGATATTTTTGAAATGCAAATATGATCATGTCTCCCCTTCATCACTCTTTTTCCCCACTGCAAACTTCAGTGACCTCTCACTTCTTGGAATAAAACAGTAGATAGCCTGTTCACCTCTTTAGCCCCCTCTTAAACATCTCTTCTCATTCTGTCAGACACACTGCCCTTCTAGCTACCACTCATATGGTCTTTGCCCCTTCCTGCCAGAGGCAACTTCCCTGTGCCTAGAATGTTCTCCAGATTCCCCACTGCTTTGCCCTTAGCACCTGAAATCTCAATGGAGATATCACTTCTTTAGAGGGGCCTCCCCTCACTTCTAGGTGGATGAAATATCCAAGACTGGACCCCTCAGAGCTCCTCACCCCCCTTTTCAGTTGCAGTCGTAGATTTCCCTGTGTAAATCTTTGGTTCATGTTAACTTTCACCCACTAGAATTTTTCTCCACAAGGGCAGGTGCTGTATTTATGTTGGGTGTGGCATAGTAGTTCCCATGTCAAAAAAATGAAAAATAAAAATAGAGCCTGGCATAGAGTAGGTGTGCAGTAAATATTAGTTAAATGTTTGTGGAAAGAGTATTAGAATTTGGAATCAGAGAGCCAGCTGGTAGGAAGTATTGTGCTTCTGCCTTCTCTTGCTGTTCAGAACCTAGCAGAGCAACAGGCAGATTACTAAACATTGTGATCCAAAGCATTACCTTCCCACTTTAAAATTAATTAATTCTACTCTTTTTCACACCATTCTGTAATTTGTTGGAGCATATATTTTCTTTCTTTTTTTTTTTAAGATTTTATTTATTTATTAGACAGAGATCACAAGTAGGCAGAGAGGCAGGCAGAGAGAGAGGAGGAAGCAGGCTCCTTGCTGAGCAGAGAGCCTGATGCGGGGCTCGATCCCAGGACCCTGGGATCATGACCTGAGCCGAAGGCAGAGGCTTTAACCCACTGAGCCACCCAGGTGCCCCCCCCCTTTTTAAAAGATTTTATTTATTTATTTGACACAGAGAGAGAGATCACAAGCAGGCAGAGAGAGAGGGGAACCGGGCTCCCTGATAAGCAGGGAGCCCGACGCGGGACTTGATCCCAGAACCCTGAGATCATGACCTGAGCCGAAGGCAGAGGCTTAACCCACTGAGCCACTCAGGCGCCCCTGGAGCATATATTTTCAGAAGAGAGCCAGACATGATAAACTGCAGGCCACACTGCAGGCCTGAATAAAAAAGCAGCAATAGGCCTGACATGACAATTATCTTTAAATTCAGTTTGGAGAGATCCATGTGTTTTCGCTCTACTACTATAAACTAGGACAGAAGGTGCAGCAGAAAGTTGCTGTGAAAGGTTATACTATACTTGCCTGTCTTTTAAACTCTGTTTTAATTTGCTATTTGTTTGCCAAATCCCTCGTGCGATAAATGCCCAGACAGGTTTTATTGTATAAAAGAGGGTCGGAGAACATCAAGGAGCCCCTTCTGGCCAGGAGACTCTTTGTTGTGTTAGATGGATCAGGGAAGCAGTGAGAACCTTGATGAAAGAGTGGGCCAAGGCTAAAAGCCAGACCATGCTGACCCTCTGTATTAACTGTAAAAGAAAAGGAGAGGAATGATTGAATTGAGCCACAGCGAAATACGGAAGGGGAAAAATCTGGCTGTGTGTTCTATGGATCTGAGACCGTAAGTCATCTGGGCTTCTTTATGCTTTATAAAGATCTTGCCTTTGAAGTAATAATAATAAGAGCTGCCATTTATTGAGGGCCTCTGACCGCCGGGCACCATGCCCAGTGCTTTCCATGCGTTAGGCTCTTCCATGCTCACAAGGACTCTCTGAGGGAGGTGTTGTTAGCAGTCTTCTTCTGTAGCTAGGGAAATCAAGGCACAGAGGAGTTAAGTAACTTGCCAGAGGTCATCAGAGCCAGGGGTCAAAGCCCAGTCCACCTGACTACCAATCATATCGTCTTAACCTGCCTGCTGAGCAGCCTCCAGATTGGTGCTTCTTAGCTCCTTCAGGCTTACCCAAGCCTTTGAGTCTGCCATGGAAGCCGAGCCCCTTTCCTTGCTCGTGGAGTTAGTAAGAGGTGGTTTGGGTTAGGTCTGTCAGTTCTAGAACCCAAGCTGTGCAGTACAGTGATGTTCTAAGTGCTCTTACTATTTTCTGAGAAGAATTTAAAAACCCGGGAATGGAAGACAGAAGCTTATGTCTCACATGCCATGGACAGAGTAGAGGCTCAGTAACACTTGATTTAATGACTCACTAAAAGATCCAGTCAGCAGGCCGAGGACAAGGGTTGGAAGGAGGGTGGTATCCCAGGGTAAGAGTAGAAACTCCAGTAGTTCCTCGAATACTTCATTGTATAACTACATAACAGTAGAGAAAACTTGATCGATGATTTGTTTTTTTCCCTGCAGTAGGCTCACCAGGTTGTTCCTTAATCTTTTAATATCTGAACCTGGCATTCTATGCAAATTAATTTTTGGTTGACATGGATGGCATTATGGTAGGATTTTACTATACTTCCTTTGGCAACATTAAAATCTCACTGGGATCCAGTACAAAACAAAATCATGTGGATATGGCAGAAAAAAATGGACCATGACAATTTGCTTAAAGAATATTTTGGCAAATACATCTCTTCTGAACATTTTAAGGGAAGAAAACAACTTTCCCCATTGTTAATATATCAAAATATGGCTGTAATCAATAAAATATTAACAAAAAGATGCATAGACATCATTTAGGCTTTTGTCAGTTGGGTAATCACTTCTGTTCCTTAAATCTAGAATAAATGAAATTTAATGCCTTCTTAGGCACTTTGTAGCACAATGGAACCACTTTCAGAATTTATGCCACCTTTTTCAAGATTATTTTTATTCTTAAGTTATAAAAGAGAGCTGTGTTGGCTGGGTGAAGCCACCCAGTGGACTCTAGCCATCTTGTGAGTTCCTAGAATTTAAGAAGTGGAAGGGTTCTGTAGATCCCGTCTTTTTGTTCATTCATTCAGCAAACATGTGAATGACAGATACTGTGCCAGGCACTGTACTTTAAGGCTTGGGCGTGGTGGTGACAGGGACTAGCACAGAGAGCTTCCCATGTGGTCAGCAGAAGCTTCCAGTAGATTATGAGACCTGCCATACTTGGGGGTAGTACAGGCAGGTCAGGCCTCCTGGGCCAGGGGTGTAGGTACTGCTAACCTGACATCTGAAACCAAATAGGAGTCAACTGGGTTGGGGAGAACAGCCCACAGGATGAGAGGCAGGGCTCCACCCTGGATCCATGCCAGAATTGGTGGATGTCTGGACTGGGATTTTGGTCAGGGATGGAGAAACCTGGGTGGATTTGAGAGATGTTTAGCAGGTAAAATAGACAGGCCTTGGTGTTGGATTCACCTGTTATCGATCTGGTACCACCCCTTATTTCTTGGAAGGTTCGTGGTCTATGCACAGTCTTTGCAGAGTATTAAGTCTGCTGGTTTCCTTGAGATGTCTTAGGGAAGGAGCATGGCAGTAGACGGGGCATTTTCTGTAAGATGCGAGTCAAGGACTAGTAAGTCCAGACTTACTGGCAAGGCGTAGAAGTGAACTGACTTTTATGGAGAATCTGTAATATGGCAGATAATATATTGTGGTCTTTTCATATACTCTGTCATTTCATATTGCAACTACTCTGAATGGTGAGCATTACCGGTCCCATTTTGCAGAACAAAGATTCAGAGAGGTTAAGGGACTTTTCCAAGGTGCCTAATTGCTGTCCCAGGCTTTATCACAGTTCTCAAAGCAAAGAAAGAAAGTACTACAAGAATTCAGAGCTAAGCTTTAGAGGATTGGAACCTCGAGTCTCTCACAGTTCTTGACCTCGGTCCCTCAGTCAGTCACACAAGAGCAGTCTTTCTTGATTGCCGGCTATTGGGACAGCTACAGGGAGGGGCTGTGTGCATAATCCCGAGGAGCAGGAACTCTGGTGCTCCATCGCCTGGGATCAAAACCTGCCTCCTCTCTTCCAGGCTGTGTGACCACAGCCAGATAACTGAACTTCTCAGTCTCTCATTTTCCTATCTGCAGGAAGGATGCTAATACTTGCATTGTCTCGCCAGGATATCATATGGATTAGATAGGTGGATGTAGAGAAAGCTCTTAGAACCGTACCTGGCCCCTACTAAGCATGCTGCAAGTGTTTGCTGTTAGTATTTGGCAACAAGGAAGAATAAGCCCTCATCCTGGTAGAGCATACGGAAATCACAGGTCAGATGGTGATAAGGGCAACGAGGAAGGGAAAGGTACAGAAGGCAAGGCAGGGGCTGCTGCCTTAGAGATTCCATCGGGGAAATCCTCTCTGATGAAATTCCAGTGAGTATTCTGTGCCTCTGGTCAATTTCCGCACTGGCATTTTTGGGAAGCATTTTGTATTCTGCCTGTTGGGCAGCCCCTTGCTGCTTCGCCCTGTTTTGGAACTGTGGTCTGGAACTGCTGTCACTAAACCCTGACCTGTCTCTTGCAGGAGGGGGAGCTTCCTGAGGACAACTGTTTTCACTGCCGTGGGTCGGGCAGTGCCACCTGCTCTCTGTGCCACGGCAGCAAGTTCTCCATGCTGGCCAACAGATTTAAGGAGTCCTATCGGGCCCTGCGCTGCCCTGCCTGCAATGAGAATGGCCTGCAGCCTTGCCAGATTTGCAATCCATAGCCCATGGCTTTGTACATCCGCTGTGATCGCATCCTTCCTGAAGCTATTTCTAATAAACTGCCCCCTCCTTCTCTTCCCTCTCCCAGCAAGGAAGCCACAGTGGCTTATGACCACTTCCACCACTGGCAAAACTCAATCGCTTGATAACATTTCATAAGGCTAGGAGCATCTCCGTGTGGTTCTAAGTGGCAGAGGCAATTTCGAATTAGAGTCCGCTTTGAAATGGGTTCTAAAATTATCCTTCCAGGAACGTGTGCGTGCATCTTACTTGACTTAGCTCAGCTTTTCCCTTGCACTAGTGAGCAAATGAATGTACATTTCAGGCAGCAGGTTGAAATCATTTTCTGGTTGGGAGTTATTTTGCAAAATTGTGCAGCGAGAAAGGAATAAAAAAGGTTTCTGATGAACTGAATTCCTGTAACTTATAGTGCATTTCAAACCATTGATCAGATTGAGTTTTTAATTAAGCAGAAGAGAAAAGGGATGCCCCTATGTGGAATGTATGAGCAGGCCATTGAAAACAAAACAACATGTATGTGCTTTATGCTGAAGATAGGCAAGCTGAGAAGGCCTTTCTTTCAATGTCCTGACTATCTCCTGTGTGAAGTGCTTGGGTAGTGTTCATGCAGGCAATGAGCAATGCTACTTCTTAAGACCAGAAGAGATAAGACATTTCTGCATGCCTCTAAACTCCTGGGGTTATAAGCCAAGTCAAAGCTATTTATGATAAATTTGGTGCTTAAGTATGTGTGTGTGATATGACTTCTTCCAGCCCCCGAATTATTAGTAAATAAATAAATGTATATTAAATCTAAGATAAAGCCACAATCTCTTCAGAAAAGCTTGGCTATTTTGTAGTTCTCTATTGGAACCGACTAAAAGAAAAACTATTACCAAGGCAGATTTTTAAGAATTATCTTTCTGCCGCCTGTGAATACAAGTGCTAAAGGTAATTCTTTCCTCTTAAGGTTGGTTATAAAATTAGAGAAATTCTTTTGTTAATGAACTTTTGTAGCTCTAACACCCACTGTCCTTACCCCTTGAGAGTAACACTGTAAAATCTGTTATCTATTGAGACACATGGCTTTTCTATAATAATTTTGGTTTTCATAACTTAATTTTTTTTCAAGATTTGTTATCCTCTAATAGCTGTTAAAATAATTCAACAGTGGAACGCTTTTCAGGAAATATGAACACTTCTAATAAAAAGATTAAAATATTTTTGGAAGCCGTGATAAATGTTGCCTGTTCTCTCTTAGCCAGAATGATAGAACGGTTGTTCACCGGCTTTCTTTGCTTCAACACTTAACTTCTCTGACTTCATGTATGTTTTCTCGAAGCTTTGGGCACTTCTCTTCTTCCAGAGTACCAGAGGAAGGAATGATAACGGGAAACCTCGAAGTATATTCTTCTTTTTTTGGACAGGAACATTCGATGATAAATAATTTGAGCCCCGCCTGCTGCATGTGCACTGTTGCCCATATGGGCACCATCCCTTCGGTAGGCATGGGGCTTACAGTTTCAGTGGAGGAGACAGATCTACGAACGGATAATTACAGTGTCGCATGACATGTTCTGGGACAGGGGAATTGCAAGGAGCATTTGAAGCACAGAGAAGGGACATCTCATATAGCCTGAGTGGGGTTTGAGGGGCTTCCCAGGGGAAGAAGTGTAAGTAATGTTGGCTTCTTTTCCTTCTTTCATGCTTTCTGGAACCTTTAATCCTTTTCATCCCATAATAAATACATCCACTAATAATTACATCTGTTCAGACAACAGCTATTTATTGAACCCTGGGGATGTATCAGCAGAAAAAACAGACAAAATCCTCACCCCCATAGAGCTTCCATTTTGGTGGGGAGATGCTGACAACTGAAAACATGTATTTAATATATGATGTATATATTCAGAGACAACTAAAAAGTATGCAACAGAGAATTAAAATATATAATTGTATGCACATATATAATGTATAGGTGTTTGGAGTGTTAGAAGAAGATAAAGGCTTTCATGAAAAATAATAAGGGGGATAGAGAGTTGGGAGGGTTGCAATCTTAAATTAGTTTTCAGGGAAGCATCACTGAGAGGTTTCCTTTAAATAAACGCCTAAAGGAGATGAGGAGTGAGTTGTGAAAGTATGTGGGGTAAGATTATTCCAGACAGCAGAAAGAGCAAGTGCTAGCCTCATAGGAAGGAGAGCCGCAAAGAAACCAGTGTGGCTGGAGTGCAGTGAACAAGATGACAAGTGTCAGGAAATGAGGTCAGAAAGAAGGCGCGGGTGTGTTGGCATGAGAGGTCAGCTTCCTTCAGAGGCTTTGTAAGAACTTGGGTTTTACTGAGTCAAGTGCTGCTCTGGATGGAGTCTATTTTCCATCAACCGCATACCCTCTCCTTCCATACCCTGCTCTTATTGCTGGGGCAGGAGACCTGCAAACTCCGCTTCCCAGAAATCTCGCCTGCTGGCTTCCTGGTAAGTTCTGCCAACAGGTGGTACCGGCAGAGCTGGAAGATGGTAGGAAGGAAGTGCCTCCCCTCTTTTTCTGAGGGGGATTCTGACAGCCGTTCCCACCAGCAGCTGGCATGTGGGAATGCTAGCTCGGGAAGCTCGCTTCCAGCTGAAGTCACATCAGCAGCTCTGACTGTAGGTTCGGTGGAACGTTCCTCCAGCCTGGCGGTGGTGGTGGATTGCTGTAGTTACTAATCTTTGTAATCAGTTCCCTCTGATACATATTCCCTCTCTTTGAAATACCCCAGAAGAGTGGTTTCTGGCTTTCCCAATGGAATGCCAGCTGATACCATATTTTAAGCAGAGGAGGGTCACAGTGTGATTGTATTTTAACAAGTTTCTCTGGCTGCTGTGTTGAGAGAAGATACCATGGAGCTGAAGTGGAACTGGGAGCCCAGTTAGGAGACCGCAGCAGTAATTCTGATGACAGTAAACGGTGGCCTGGGCCAGTGTGGTGCTAGTGGAAATGGTAGAAGTGGTTGGAATGTGGATTATATCTTGAAGGTAGAACCATAGAGTCTGTCTGCTGTCCTTTGTACCCAGAACTATTGCTTATGACCTACTGTATGCAAACCCTATCTGTGGAGATAAGTTTGCATTAAAATATCCACTTCTAGATTGGCGATAAACATTGCGGCTGGTTTGGGCAGAGCCATGGGTGAGTTTACATGTCATAGGTTTACTGTCATGACCAATGGATCCTAAGACTACAAGAATTCCTTTGGAACTAGAGACAATTATGATGGTTAAAAAATATCCTAGTCATGCGAGGATAGAGTCCGACTTAGGTGTCAGTTAGGTGTCCAACTCTTGATTTTGGCTCAAGTCATCATCTGAGGGTTGTGAGATTGAACCCTGCATAGGGCTCCATGCTCAGCAAGGACTCTGCTTGAGATTCTCTCTTCTTCCTCTGCCCTTCCCCCCGTACACCCTCCCCCCCGCTCCCGCTTAAGAGTGCACACACTCTCTCTAAATAAAAAAAAAATATTTTTTAAAAAAGATTTTTATTTTTGTGAGAGAGAGAGAGACAGAGAGTGTGCATGAGCAGGTGGGAGGGGCAGAGGGAGAAGCAGGCTCCCCGAGAAGCAGGGAGCCCTATGCAACACTCAACCCCAGGGCCCTGGGATCATGATCTGAGCTGAAGGCAGACACTTAAAGTGACTGAGCCACCCAGGAGCACCAAAATAAGTAAAATCTTTAAAAAAAATCCTAGCAGTGCTATAAATTAAAATAATTTAAATGCTCCCCAATATTTAATTTTGTCATCCAGACTCCAATTTAATTTTTTTAAAGTTAATATACAGGTTTTCAGAAGACAAAATATCTATCCATCTACTTCTTCGCTGAGGAATTTCTCGCTGGATGTCTACTATGTTCCAAGTACTTATACTAGATCATCTGGATTGAAAGATGAAAGTACTCTTAGTATTTGTCATTAATGAGATGATAATCTTGGGCCTCTGAGTCGGCATAATAAATGAATCTCGTTGTAGAACTCTGGACGACACTGCCGCTGCCCTTGCTACTGACTCCAAGGATTCTGTTCCTCTGCTTGGCCAGGTTAGCTGAGCTCGCCGCGGGGGCTTTATTACAAAATTTATTTATTTACTTATGTGAACAATCAAATATCAGCCATGATAAATGGGCAGGATGCTCTTCTAGGCACTTGGCACTTAACTCTACAAATTGTCCCAACAATCGAACGAGTCCCAGTTTTGGCCATCTGTTAGCCCCACACGTGCTGTTCCTTTCCACGTCACATCCACCCAGACCATAAACCCGCAAGCCCTTCTGCTAGTCTTCGCAAACATCTTGCCTTACTAGGCTTTTGCAAAAGTAGCACTCTGTACTGAAAATGGGGGTGGTAACCAAGGGGCAGAGACTACCGTAGTAACAGCTCAGCTGAATTTAGCAAGACCTGTTTGGCAATGTGCTGGCCACTTAACAACCATCCTTGCCGGTTCCAACTTTCTTTTTTACCTTTCCATCGCAGGGTACCCTCTATTCTTGTAACTCTGTTAAAAGAGAAGAACTCATCTGTACGGCCTGTCTTCCTAAATGTGGCTTAGTCTCAAGACCTATCTATCTTTCAAAGATCTGCAGGGCCAGAAGGTTTCCCTTCACATGCCCACCCTTCTAGAAAGACACCTGTGCTTTGCAAGGGCTCTTATCTTCCCCTCCCTGCCTTTGATTCTGTGGGGTAAGGGGTGGCAACCCATCTGCCCTAGACCTCTTCCTTCGGAACAATTCTGCTTTTATCTGTTTGTGTTTTGGCTTCCAGGTAAGATTACCTTTATTTATTTATTTATTTATTTATTTAATTTGTCAGAGAGGGAGAGAGAGCGAGCACAGGCAGACAGAGTGGCAGGCAGAGGGAGAAGCAGGCTCCCTGCTGAGCAAGGAGCCTGATGTGGGACTCGATCCTAGGATGCTGGAATCATGACCTGAGCTGAAGGCAGCCGCTTAACCAACTGAGCCACCCAGGCGTCCCCAGGTAAGATTACTTTTAAAGAGAGAATTGCACATTGAAAATAATTTTTTGAAGTCCACATTAAACATTAACTGTGTAACCCATAATTTAAATTTCCAAATTAAACTGACCAAAGACATCAATTAAGCTTAATTTTATAAGAAAGATGGTGTTGTTCTTATTCTAAGTCTTCTACATCTATAATTCACTCTGGTAATAATGTTCATTTAGTCTGGTGCCAGTGGCATTTATACAAAGTTTCTATGGTTCACTAGGGCTTAATCTGAGTGAATTTTATGATAAAGGTAAATTTGAAAGAAATGTTCACAGTTGTTTTTATCACCTGTCCTAATTAGTTGCATCTCATTTTCTAACTAAACACAGTAATGATAGGGAGTTCACATTCATGCAATTATGTGAGAGAAATGGAATTCTGTCACTGTTGGAATTATGGCATATAATTACTGCCTGTGTTAAAGAACATGTAAAACCCAGAGAAGAAAAGACCTAAAACCATAATACAGTATAACTTCTGCATTGTTTAGGGTTGGAGGAGTCAGGGAAGGTGGTAGGAATGGGGCAGTTAAATCAGGTCTTGAGAAAACTAGACTTAGCGTTTATCTTCTTTAATGGTTTGAATTTCCTCTTTGTTCAGTCCCTTAACATCACTTCTATCCAGTTCCCAAGTACTTCTTCGCCTGCTAATGGTGATTTCTCACAAGATTGGAGCCACTAATTCATACTAAGATGTGAATGACTAATAGATTATTGACCATGTCTGCTTTATAGGTTCAAAGTGTTACATTAATGAAGGACTCCTCTGAGTAAGGCCATGTGAAAAAACAGGGAGCCAGAAGATGAAACAAACATAGTATCTTCTCTTAGGGACATTATAGTCTCACAGGGAACCAGATATTTATATGAATATTTGCAAAATAAAATGATTTTTATTTTATTTATTTACAGGAAGGGGCAGAGAATAGAGAGTGGCTAACTCGCCTTTAGTTGTTGATCTCCTTCATTCAGCTATGAGCTCCTTAAGGGCAGAAAGTGTGCCTCATCTATCATTGTATCCCCTGCATCTACCATAGTGCCTGGTGTATAGAAGGTGTTCAGCACATATTTGGTGACTTGGTGTTTGCAGAAACATGGCATTTGGTTGCACACACGGGACCCTCAGTGTACTGTTTACTTCTAAGCCAATGTCTAAGGAAAATTTCACAGATAGCTTCTAAAATGACTCCCAATGATCCCCACCTTTTGGTATTCCTGCCTTTGTACAATCCCCTTGAGTCTAAACCAGACTTAATAACTTGCTTCTTACAATGAGATGTGGCAGAAATGATGGGATGTCACCTCTGAGATTAGGTTATAAAAAACTACGATTCTTTCTTTGGCTTTTCTTGCCCTCTTCTTGCTGAAACCAGCTGCCACGTTGTGAGCTGCCTTATGCAGAGGTCCACAGGGGAAGGAACAGAGGTCCACACGGCACGGCAATAGCCAGGGAAGAACTGAGGCTCTTAGTCCAGCAACCTGCTGGGAACTGAATCTTGCCAACGAATACGTGAGTGAGCTTGGAAGGTGCCTCTTCCCTAGTTGAGCCCGAGACTCAGGGCGGCTGACGTTAATTCCAGCCTTGTGAGAGACCGGGTGCCAAAGCAGGCAGCTGAGCCCTGCCGGATCCCTGACCTGCGAGATGATAAACGTGAGATAATAAATGTTGTTTTAAGCTGGTGAGTTTGAGGGCCATTTGTAACACAGGGGGAGATAAGTGACTTAAGGTAAAATGACAGATCCTTTTATCTCCAAAGGGTTTTCCCATGGAGAGAAATACAATCATTTATTCCTTTAGTGCTCCATTTGTTAAGTTCATGAATAGAATTCTCAAAACTGAAGACCAGTTTTTCTGGAGGCCTTTAAACATTGATTACAAATGTATTAACCATATAATTTTAAACATATAAGTTTAAACAAATTAGCCACAAGCATATATTTTGAATGGCTGGTCCTTTTAAACACTTCAAAACCTTAATTCATAAACATGTAAAACAAAGATGACAGAATTTATTGCCGTAGTTCACCTAAATCTACTCTGAAAGCATCAGTGTCATGGATTTAATACCTTTCTTATTTCTGTTCTTATTTTTTTCCTGCTAGTTGTGATTCACCCTGAGGGCTACAGCATTATTATTTTTACTCCTTTCCTTGGGTCACAAAATTCTTAGCAGATCTCAAAGAAAAGATTACCTTATCAGAACCACCTAGATTATAGGACTTGGTTTATTGACTGATTAATTCTTGGTCAGGCTTGCTTGTTTTTCCCAAGGTGATTCTAACCCAAACCACCTTTTTTATAGTAAGCTTTTCTCTGGATAAATGATAGCCGTTATGTCAATGAGACTATTTCAGGCCTTATCTTATGCCTAAGGTTTAACTTTCCATCCTAGTGTGTATCTCTGAAGTTGTTTTTTTAATTATCATTTCATCATTGTTATATACCTGTCATAATCAAAAATTGATTTTCTCTCTTAGCATTAAAAATGTGTATCTCCCTTATTAGACTTGAGATTTAATCTCTTAAGAGTTGAGATTGAGTCTGTGTAGTTAGTGTTCCTTTGTAGGTCATCTGGCTAATACATTTTACTGATAAATATAGTGGAGTCCCCTTTCTGGTTGGTTATTGTGGGCGCCCACCCAAGCTAAATAGTCCTTCCTGTTCTTGGCATCTACTTTTTCTGGGACTACTTGGCTTACAATTTCTGATGTTTATTCTCCTTAGGCATGTGACTGTGCTTTATAAACATACAGGATTAACAGAAGAAATGTCAAACTCTCCTGATTATTAAAACCAATAAAAATAATGTGTTTTTTTATATACACCATTTTCTATTACAGTGACTTCTGGGGCACACTTCAAATTAGCTTTTCTGTTTTGAGTCATTTTGAATTCATGGCTTTCCCAAGGCTTATCCTATTTCCTGTAAGCCATGCTGATGTCGGTAATCGTGGTAGTGGTGAAGATGGTGACAGCAATTTTGATGCTCAGATTGTAACTTCGTCTTAAGAGACAGATTTTTTTTTTAATGGACAAGACTATAGTGTCTAGGGTTATACATTTGAGTGATAAAACATTAAAAAATACAACCAAGTCTTTATTATAAAAGTGAGGATATACAGAAAGGAAAGGGGGTGTGATCAGAATGAGGCTCATAGAAGAAGCTTGTGGGATGAGTGGTGAAGTTCTACTTTTTAACCTGGGCATACATTTGTTAGTGTGTGTGTGTGTTATTAGCACCTTATTCTTTGTTTCTTTATTTATTTTTCAGTGTTCCAAGACTCACTGTTTATGCACCACACCCAGTGCTCTGTGCAGTACGTGCCTTCCTTAATACCCACCACCAGGCTCACCCAACCCTCCACTCCGCTCCCCTCCAAAACCCTCAGTTTGTTTCTCAGAGTCCACAGTCTCTCATGGTTTGTCTCTCCCTCTGATTTCCCCCCACTCGCCTTATTCTTAACAATAAAGATTTTACTTAAAAAATGTTCACCTTATAGTCAGGGTGGGGGTTCTTTCTGTTGGCTTCTTTATCCTTTATACAATTCTCCTAACATTCTTAAACACATTCTTGCTTTTTGGCAACAATAGGATATTGGAGAAATGTTCTTAATTTTTTTTTTCTGTCCAAATCATGGAATTGCTAGCTTCCAAGGGATTCTATTTCTTTGAATAGGCAACAATTCTAAAGACCAGCAGCTGGGCTCTGGGGGTGCACTTAAGAATGTGTGATGAGGGGCGCCTGGGTGGCTCAGTGGGTTAAGCCTCTGCCTTCAGCTCAGGTCGTGATCCCAGGGTCCTGGAATCGAGTCCGGAATCAGAATCAGGCTCTCTGCTCAGCAGGGAGCCTACTTCCTCCTCTCTCTCTGCCTGCCTCTCTGCCTACTTGTGATCTTCATCTGTCAAATAAATAAATAAAATCTTAAAAAAAAAAAAAAGAATGTGTAATGAGCAGGAATGTGCTGATGTGGCTGCTGGGCCCCTGAGATTGGAAAACATACTTATTAAGGTTATTCTTTTACACTGATAATTACCAACTTAACTTACTATATTGCTATTCTATACGTTTCTTATATAAGGTTTCATCAGCTATAAGCCTTTCTTCTGAATTGACCATCTTTTTGGTATGGTGAAACTCGGTGGAGCCGAGACATGCCTTTTATCACATTTTCCTTTTGGGCAGAGTAATCTTCAAACTTCTGTTACTCAGATAATTCATAATTATTTTATATATTTGCCAAATTCACAATTTTGTACCACCTGTATTACTGTTTTTTTTTTTAAAGATTTTATTTATTTATTTGTCAGAGAGAGAGGGAGAGAGAGTGAGCGAGCACAGGCAGACAGAGTGGCAGGCAGAGGCAGAGGGAGAAGCAGGCTCCCTGCTGAGCAAGGAGCCCGATGTGGGACTCGATCCTAGGATGCTGGAATCATGACCTGAGCTGAAGGCAGCTGCTTAGCCAACTGAGCCACCCAGGCGTCCCCTATATTACTGTTTTTAAAAATATTTTTTGTTTAATCAACATCAAACTGCCCCTCTTAAAAGAATTAGATTCATATTAAGTGATACTATTCATGGAATCATAGGGTTTAATTAACTGGTCATGTGTTTTTCCAGTATCCATTAAGGTGGATACATAGATGTTGAAATTTGAGAAGACTCAATAAACGTCATTTTCCCTCACTCAAATTTAGGACCACCTGAAAGATAAGAAAAGAATCAGGAAAATAGAGCTCAAAACATCAGGTTCATTACTAATAAAAGCTGTACTGGGAGATGTTGCTTAGATGCTGGATAATTATGGGTTCCCTAGGGGTGGACCTCAGGTTTGTACTGATACATTCATTTGCAGGCCTTCCCGGCAGGGTGGTCCTATTTACCTCACAGCCAAGGATGGCACAGAAGTTGTCTTCCCTGAAGGAAACGGAATCAGAAAGGATAGAGAAGGAAAGACTGAGCTACCATACTTAGTTTTTCCTCTAAACCCACTAATTGGGCAGTAATGAGTAAGGAAATAGAGAGGGGCAGGAACATTAAGGTAATGGATATTTCTGTAAAGAAAACACAACACCAGGGAAATATCCATTAAAATACATATTTGAGGGACGCCTGGGTGGCTCAGTCGGTTAAGCGGCTGCCTTCGGCTCAGGTCATGATCCCAGCGTCCTGGGATCGAGTCCCACATCGGGCTCCTTGCTCGGCAGGGAGCCTGCTTCTCCCTCTGCCTCTGCCTGCCACTCTGTCTGCCTGTGCTTGCTCGCTCTCTCTCCCTCTGTCTCTGACAAATAAATAAATAAATAAAATCTTTAAAAAAAAAAATACGTATTTGAGGGCACCTGGCTGGCTCAGTAGGTAGAGCGTGTGACTCTTGATCTCGGGGTTGTTAAGTTTGAGTCCCATGTTGGGTATAGCGGTTACTTAAAAAATATGAAGTCTTGGAGCGCCTGGGGGGCTCAGTCAGATAAGCATCTGCCTTCGGCTCAGGTCATGATCATAGGATCCTGGGATTGAGACCTGCATTGGGCTCCCTGCTCAGTGGGGAGTCTGCTTCTCCCTCTCGCTGTGCTCCTTCTCCCTGCTCATGAGTGCTCTCTCTCTCTCTCTCTCTCTCTCTTAGAAATAAATAAATCTTTAAAAAAATAGGAAAATAAAATACATATTTGTCCATTTAAAAGCATGTAAGTACACCTTTTGGGAAATCCTGCTATAGTGAATAGGTTACAATAAAAGTGCCTGTGAAGTTAGCTATGTCCAGTACTGCTTACATACCTTTTCTGCATCTCAGTCTGTTTATTATATTTGGAGGAACAGATCTATATTTTTTTAAGGATTTTATTTATTTATTAGAGAGAGAGAGAGCACACACACTCCAGAGAGGGAGAGGGACAAGCAGACTCGGCGCTGAGTGCAGAGCCCAATGTGAGGCTCACTCTCAGGACCCTGAGATCACAACCCGAGCTGAAATCAAGAGTTGTCGGCTTAACTGACTGAGCCACCCAGGTGCCCCTGGAGGATCAGATTTAATGTAGCAGAATCTGAATCCAGATCAGCGTGGGTTATGTTGACAGTGTACCACATATATGATCTTGACCATTTTGCAAACAGTGCATAGATTAAACTATCACTACAAAATCAGAATCAAAAGCTTCTACCTCTTCTTATGCCATTGGGGGTTATTTTACCCTCACCGTTCATAAAATGACTATACTCTGGCAGTCTTGTGAGCTTTCGTTCTTTATTTCCTTAATCACTTCAGGGACACTTATCTCTTTCAAATATTTTGATGTGGTAGCTTCCTGTGATCAGGCTTAGAATGTCAGCACTTAAAGGAAAAAAGTAGAGGCACTCTCACTCCCCCTTGTTTTTATAGAGATGAAGTGAAGGTCTGAGAAGGCAAAGGACTTGTCACATTCTACTTAACTGACTTAACCCCAGAAATGCGGTCTGGTTCTCAGCTTACTAATTTTTTCATGCCACCCCTAGGCCTCTGAAACACAAAGTCAAAAGAAGAAAGCAATGGGCCTGGGCAGATATAAATTATTTCTGATCATTCTCTAGCTCTAAAGTATATTTTGAATCTCTCCATTCTTTTCCAAGTTCCATACCATCTCCATAGTCCAATGCACACTACCTCTGGCAGGTATCATTTAAATACCTCAAAACAAGTCTTCCCCATTTCAAGGTCATCTCCTCAGTGCCGTAGGTGAGGCCGGCTTCAACCAAAGCCCCCCCCCCCCCCCCATGGGGCCTTGCTGCTGTGATTGGCTTCAGGGAGGCCCTGTGCTCAGCTGCACGTGCTTGGCTTACACTGATTGGCTCAGCTTAATCTTGGCCCCACCCAAGCAGCCAGAGGCTGCAGATCTGTCACCAGCACTGTGTGCGTGGCAAGGGTGTGCAAGTCCAGAAAGGCTCTGACTGTGGTTTTAGAAGAATGTCAATTGATGCTGGGTAAGAAAATAATAAAAGATATCTACTGCTCTTTTCTTCATGTTTGATATCACTTCTTCAGAAGGGCCTTCTTTGGCTCACACACAGACTAAATGAGATACACCTTTTCTCTCTCAGCAGTCTCCTTTTCTTTCAATGCAAAATATGTGATTTCATATTTATTTGTGTGATGATTTGTATTACATCCCTTTCCCCCACTGCAAGTTAAGCTCCTTGAGGGCAACAAGTATATTTGTTTTGTTGAGTGATATTTCTTTAGCATCTAGAAAGCTGCCTACGATGTAGTAGGTTCCCCAGAATTGCTTACTGAGGGAATTAACAGCGTGTAGTACACATTGGATATTTGCTGATTTAAAATTTTTTTTTAAATCTAAATTCAATTTAGTTAACATAGAATGTATTATTAGTTTCAGGGGTAGAATTTAGTGATTCATCAGATGCCTATAACACCTAGTGCTCATTCCATCAAGTACCCTCTTTAGGATCTTTATTGATTTTAAAGACATGGAGGAGAGTTTCAGACGTGTCAGTAACCTTTAGACTGTGGCAAAATGAAAAAACAGGCTTCTAAGAATTTGTAAACGAACATAGCATGTTAAGTGTCATAAACAAACTAGACAAATCTGTATTCTTTACCCCTTCATCCTGCCTAGAAGATGAAACTCAATCTTGCTATGAACTGACTTAAGGTAAGTCCTACTGGTTGAAACATGGAGTCTGAAAATTGTATTTTTTTAAAGATTTTATTTATTTATTTGACAGAACACAAGTAGGCAGAGAGGCAGGCAGAGAGAGAGAGGGAAGCAGACCCCCTGCCGAGCAGAGAGCCCAATTCGGGCCTCTATCCCAGGACCCTGGGATCATGACCTGAGCTAAAAGCAGAGGCTTTAACCCACTGAGCCACCCAGGGGCCCCTGAAAATTTTATTTTTATTAGTCATTAGTAATTTAACTATTAAGAAGTATCCTCTTAAACAAGCAGACATTTTTTAAAAGATTTATTTATTTATTTTAGAGAGAGTGGGAGCACGGGGAGGGGTAGACAGAGAGGAGAAGCAAGCTCCCCACCGAACAGGGAGCCCAATGTGGGGCTCTATGCCATGCCACTGAGATTATGATCTGAGCAGAAACCAAGAGTCCAACACTTAACCACCTGATCCACACAGGTGGCAAACTTTTTAATATGTATCTGAATAAATGTGTGTGCCTCAACTTCTTCACCAATAAACTGTGGGTAGTAACAGTGCCTATTATGGTGAAGATTAAATTAGTTAATACATGCAAATTACTCAAAGCAATTACACAAAGAACAGTGCCTGGCACATATTAGGGTCCCAAGAAATGTTACCTATTTTTATGAAAATCTTGTATTAGTAACTATTTACTATTTAATTGAAAAGAATTTCCTCTCCCAGAGAATTTATACATTACAATTTATACATTATCTTATCTGAATTCCATGAGAGATTAAGCATTTGGTATTTATAAGGATGCCAGAAATATGAAGAAATATTAGACCCAGACCCATCTTTGAGAAGTGTACTATCTAAGGCTTTTTATTCTATGGCTTGGGATTCCAGAAAATACCTCTTCAGGGGAGCTAAGTTCAAATTCTTAGCTTTTTACCCATTAGGATTCTCTAAGTTGCAAGTAATAGAATCCAACTTAAGCTGGCTTTAAACTATAAAATGAATTTGTTAGCTCATGTATGGGGCAATGCAAGTAGTGTGCTATGTAGCAGTGATGAGTCTGGGGCTCCACAGTGTTCACTGAACACCCAAATTTTCCTGTCTGATGGGTTCTTCCATCACAGGGATGGTGTCAAACCGGGGCTATCTGCCCATAGGGTATTTGTTAGCCAGAGTTAGGGACACTTCCTTGTTAGTTTCCAAGAGAATGGAAGCTAATTAACAGAAGGCCCCAGTAAACCTCTCCTCAGTGTCTCATTGGTCCAAAGTGGGCCATATGCTCATTCTGTTGCCAATCACTGGCAATGGGGATCACTCCTAGAGCAATAAGGCCCACTCCCAGAGCCGGGGGTGGGGTGAAAAGTTGAGGGAAAACAGGGCTCTATTTTGAAGACAGAAGGGTAGAATGAATGCAGAGTAATCAATCAGCAATTCCCAGTCTGCCCTTTGAAGGAAGAACCATATCTTACTTTTCTTCATGTTCTCATTATGTTCTGTGCCAGGTGCTGATTACTAGTAGAAAAATGGATAAATAGACTTACCAAAGAATTATTTATTCCCCTTATATAAACCTCTAAAGTCCTAGAAATCCTTGTCCCTGGAACTAGCATAACCATTTTTTTTTTTCTGGTTTAATTGCCTTCTCTCTTAGTAACATGACCATGAACTCCAGCTATGCCCAGGAGTAGCAGAGGGGCAGTCTGGATTGGCCCTTTCTTCAGGAATCCTCCCCTTGATTCATTATAAACTATGATATTCATCATTCATTCCCAGGTCATGGGGCTTCTTTGGCTGGTTGGTATCATATATCCTGCTAGATGAGTCAATCTTTTAAGATTTGTGCCCAGAGAAATTAGCATTTAAGCTTCCTCTTTATTCCAGCTCTGATGTTAGGGAAGCAGCTGTTGATGGACTAATTAGTATCTTAGGAGGACTAAGAATGATCTCCCCATCCTCCAACAGTTGCTTAATCATTTGTCCCAGGAAGAGTCTGAGAGCATCATTGAAATGATATTTTATGCAAAAACTGCAGGTTGGCCCAGCTTCCTGGTCACCATATGTAACACAAATGGTAGCAACTATAACGAAAAACCAAGTCTGTTATGCCTGGTCATATGTAACGATAATGTTAGAGTTTATGTGAATTTGCTACAATTCCTGGAATTAACTCTTTAACTTGCATGGGTGGCCGCTGTTTCATCTCATCTGTAAGATGTTTTAGAGGTAGACATGGGGTGACCAAGTATACACAACCACTGAGTAATATCATCTGCAGTGGTCATTTAGGCTAATGGGAAGCTAAAATCAGGAACCCCTTTATTTTGAGATATCATTACCACACCAGTTACAAATGCTCTTATTGGTGAGGTCAGCCTGCTCTGTGAGCAAAGATGGGAGGCACTTGCTTGATGGCTTAGGTTAATCTTGATGTAACTATTTTAGGAAAAGAATATTCTTTTCTCTTGAGGGAAGAATTATTCAAAGTCCTTACATGAATCAACTTTTTCAAGGAGCAGTTTTTTCAGTATCTATGTTTACTTCTTGGATTTTATTTTCTCATGCTTACTTTCATAAGCCACCATACCTCTTTTGAGATCAGATATGTCCAGGGTGGTATGGCTATAGGCACCAATACTCTTTTGGTTGGCTTATTCATTTTTCGGAAACATCAGTGCCTTTAATGTGGACACTCCTGTGTGTTCTGCCTTCATATCATTCCAGTTTCCTTCAGTGATTTTGTATCTACTAGTTTACGCCTTTTTAAAAAAAAAATTATTTATTTATTTGACAGACAGAGATTACAAGTAGGCAAGAGAGGCAGGCAGAGAGAGAGGAGGAAGCAGGCTCCCCGCTGAGCAGAGAGCCCGATGTGGGGCTCAATCCCAGGACCCTGGGATCATGACCTGAGCCGAAAGCAGAGGCTTTAACCCACTGAGCCACCCAGGCGCCCCTAGTTTACGCCTTTTTAGATAAACATTTGGAGGGATTGGATTTTACTCCCTGTACATGAGTTAATTAGCCTCTCTGAGTTTCAGTTTATTCATCTGTAAACTGTGGCTAATAGTGGTAATCAACATGGTAGTAGTGTTCCACCAAGTTCCCCTCTTCAGAGTTTTCCCCTACCACCCCCATCCCAAAGCTGTGCTCCTTACTGGAAATTG
>PISX010022619.1:0-31355 GCA_004024625.1 Mellivora capensis
AAATAATTGTTTCTTTCCAGGTTTTTCATAAAAGATAGAGCATTCTTCAGAGCATTTAGAAGAATGGCATTATAAGAGTTCCTCAATAATTTTACCAGCATTTATATAGTATTTGCATTATAGAGTTTCTCTAAACATGATTAGAATTTAATGATTATAAATTTTGATAACAGTAGTCTTTAAGCTTGAGGGAATGTTTAACATTTTTATTTTAAAATGATTCCAAAAAAGCCAATTGATTTGATCAATGTCACAAAATGAATTTTAGGTGGTATTAATTCTAGAGCATAGGTGTTTTGACTCTCGTTGTTTTAATTAGACTGTGTGAAAAAATAAAAATAAGATTTTATGTGAAAAAAGTGAATTGTATGCCACTATAACATCCTCGAAGAGAAATGTGTTCTTTAAGGTAATGAAGGGATGACCAGGTGATAACACTACTTCAGACTTTTTTTTTGTAATTTATTTATTTGTCAGAGAGAGAGGGAGAGCGAGCAAGCGAGCATAGGCAGACAGAGTGGCAGGCAGAGGCAGAGGGAGAAGCAGCCTCCCTGTCGAACAAAGAGCCCGATGTGGGACTCGATCCCAGGACGCCGAGATCATGTCCTGAGCTGAAGCCAGCCGCCCAACCAACTGAGCCACCCAGGCGTCCCACTACTCCAGACTTTTGTGTTATTTTGTAGTTAGAGTGAAGAAATAGAATACAGTTAGTATGTATGAGAACATAAAAAAATTGCAATATAGAACAAACTCTATATGTTCATTTTAATTCTTAGATATGGGTCCTTATAAAGACATTCCCCCCAAACATAATGTACTTTAGGAAATCATTTAATATATTTATAACACATTTCATGTATGAAATACATATCACATATAAATATATAATACAGTATTATAATAAAATAGATTACACAATTATATGTACGTAACCATTTAAAATGGTAAAATTGCATTTGCTCAGTGATGTCATGTTATTGGTAGAAGAGTTTGAAATAGTAGATAAAGAAGTAAGAATAAGCATCAAAGTGTATTGCCTATTTGGATGAATCATGAATTATTTTCTGAAATAAGAATTGACTCAAGGGTGCCTGGGTGGCTCATTTGGTTAAGTGTTTGCCTTTAGCTCAGGTCATGATCCCACAGTCCTGGGATGGAGCCCTGCATAGGGTTCCCTGCTCAGTGGGGAGTCTGCTTCTTCCTCTCCCTCTTCTGCTCCCACTGCTTGTGCTTTGTCTCACTCTCTGTCAAATAAAGAAATAAAATCTTTTGAAAAAAAATGAATTAACTCAAAAGAAGGCTCACTTATTAAAATATAGTGTTCATCTATATTTTACAAAATACTTTACTAAATGACTGTGTATGAATCCAGAATATGCCAGTTTCAAATTGGACAAAGATACAATCCAACATTCAGTTCAACAGAGAAAACAATATAATTATTAAAAAAATAACTTTAGGATATAGCTTTACTCTAAAAAAAACTTTACAGGAGGAGAAAGACTGATTTTGACACTGGAAAGATGATTATTTAGGAGCTCATCCTGGAATGTTTAAATTGCAAATCCTGATTTGATTAGATGATATAATAACTCATTAAATGGCCCAAACTGGAGCACCTGGAGGGCTTAGTCAGTTGAGTGTCTGATTCTTGATCTCAGCTCAAGTCTTGATCTCAGAGTGGTAAGTTCAAGCCCCACATTGGGCTCCATGCTGGGTACGGGACCTACTTAAAAAAAGAAATGTAAAATGAAAATAAAATAAGATGGCCAAAACTTTGCATTAAGCTTGGCACTTTCTTCTTTAAGAAGTAGTATCTGGGGTGCCTGGGTGGTTCAGTGGGTTAAGCCTCTGCCTTCAGTTCGGGTCATGATCTCAGGGTCCTGGGATCGAGCCCCCATCAGGCTCCCTGCTCAGTGGGGAGCCTGCTTCCCTTTCTCTCTGCCTGCCTCTCTGCCTACTTGTCATCTCTCTCTGTCAAGTGAATAGATAAAATCTTGAAAAAGAAAAAAAAAAAGAAGTAGTATCTTTTTAGCCAGTATCAAAGATTAAACCGTGAAAGAAAAAAAAAAAAATCACTGGCCTGGGTTCTGTCTGCCTAGCACACTTGCCTCTCCCACTTCCCTTGCTACACCTCCGTTCAAGTTTACTCTTCATCAAACTTTGCTCTAACTTTTAACTGGCACAATTGGTTGGTCCATGATGAAGCACCTGAGATAAGCTTGCTTCCTGGAGAAAGGATAGGCATGCTTATCCAGACACTGAAGCTGTGATTTGTATTTCACTGGATTTAAGATGCCCTTTTTTGTGAGATGCACCATTATTTTACTTACCACTGAGGAAAAAAAAAGTTGTTAAACTATGATGGATGTTGCTTTACATTCATTGAAGGAGCTCGTTTAGTCTTTTTTAATACTGATTTTTGAAATCATATACTATTGTTGTACCTATATAAAAAGGAAAATATAAGAGAAATAAATTGGTTATGGCATTCCTAATAATTCTTTCCATTCAAGCTGACTTTTTTTTGAGTTACTTTTTGACAGAGTTGTTGGTATCTCTTGTTTTTCCCATACATTATCCTGTGTTATCACAAGCAACGTTAATTCAGCATTTCTTGAAGTCTTTTAAGATTGTCTCTAGCTTTTTCTTTCAAGCTGCTGTGGACTCTCATTTTGCATATTTTGATATGTACAAGCAGTCAATAATCACAATATTACAATTACTGCCTGGCAGTGGTGAACATGAGTAGGCTAGTCACTACATCAAAACGGCTGCTAGCAATTATAATATACATCTGGGATTTGGAAACATTAACAGGTGAAATATTTATATCTCAGAATTCATGAAATATTATATAGGAAGTTCAAGAGCTGGCTATTTTTCTAATGTGAAGAAAAATCTGGTTTATTGCAAGAAAGAAAAATGAAGCCATGGTTGAGGCAAAGGGGAGAAAAGCAGAATGAGTCCTAATAACACTCAAGCCCCTGTTCTCATACTACCTGGGGTCCAAGGTCAACTTTGTTCTACTCTTGACTTGGTTGTTAGATGAAATACTCTAGTGCCCTGTAATAAATTCCTTTCATGTCTTAAGATGGTTCACATTGAGCTTGAGTAATGTTGACCCAAAAAGAATCTTGTGAATATAGCATAGGTAGTAGTATGTCTGCAAAAAAACACTTTCTTTTTCTTTTTTTTCTATTCATCTATTGCAGGTGGGAGAGACAAATGAGTTCACCAAAAGCTTACTCATAGTGCTGTTCCTGAAAAATAAAATTTTAGGCAAAAGAGAGATTCTTATTGTCAGGAAAGACATCTGCTAGAGGGAATGACAGTAGGAGTCTTTGTTAGGTTGGCTGGGCCACATCCTTGTGAAGCCAACCACCATACTGTGGTCTTCAAACTTTCAGCTTATTTGTTGGGCTACACTTAATCTCCACATTAGAATAAGCAAAAGAGTTGGAATTCTACTGCTGTCACTCTGTTGACCTGGAAATGAGGTGTGGTGTGACAAATCTAGTATCAACTATTTTCCACAGGATTGACTCAAATGGCTTTGAGAAAGACCTGTCATCCAATCAGTATATTTATTGCTTAGAAAAATTGGCAAAGGGCTGTTGAACAAACAGATACATTCTGTTAACAAAGCATTCTTTATGGCCTCTTTCTTTCAGACACTCAAATTTGATGTGTGTATGTTTGATATTTCTAATAAATACTTTGTTTTCTTTGAGTAGAACTAATATTTTTTTGTGTGGAAAAGTTTGCTGAGTTTATTTCCTTGAAAGTAAGAGAATTCTTTGTGTTCTACTTTCATAAATGGAGAGTAGCAATGCAAATGTTGGGCGAGTAGGAGATTTTAGGGACCATTTTTTCTTGTAGGCAATACTGTGTTACAATTTGGCAATCTCATTACCAAAAGGCTCACAAAGATGGTGAGAACTAGTGATACACATATTCCAAGGTAGGACATGTATGATCTAAGAAGATTTTTCCTTTGTCAGAGGAAACTTAAAACTTCATCATCTCTAGACTTTGATTCCTGCTTATATTAAATGTGGAACTAAATCACACCCTCTTAAAAGGAGATTTTCTGGATTAGTAAATTGTTGGTAAAACGTTTTTCCATCTTTGGGGTAAAAGTATTGATAATGACAAAGTACTATTAATAGTTAGCTAGTGTGAGCTCATTAATTTCTTTATGTGTATGTGCATGAACTGAATAGTTCAGAGGAAAAAATATGTCTATTGGTACTCCTTTTTGCTCAGAAAAAAAAGTTTTCTTACTGCTAACATAATTAATTTGCAGTGAGAGGGATAATGCATAATTTAGGTGAGGTATCTGGGGGAAGAAATGCTTCGTATCTGTGGTACCTAATGTATCTGCTAAACATATGATCCATGCCACTAAGATTTTAGAAAAATGCCAAACTGAAAATAACAATGGACATAAAATATTTATAATGTATTTCTTTTCTCTTCTATATTTCTCCAATTGAAACATTTGCTTTTCACAACAATCATCAACAGATATGTCAAATTAATCTAATGGTAATATACTTCAAAACACATTAATATGTATTCCTAGAGTTAATGTATTCCTAGAGGTGTGGGGAATGAAGTAAATAGGAGCAGCATCTCTCTTTCTCATTTGAATTTTCCTTCTGATGGCTTTAAACTTGAATTTCTTTTGGTGAGACTTCACAGAGTGGCAAAGATATACTTAGGCTATAGGTTAGACAGACCTGTGAACATTAGGTGAGTTATTGATCCCCCTGGCTTCACTTTCCAAACATAAAATATCTACTTTGCAGTGGTTTTGTAAAGACAAAATGATGTTGTTTGTGAAGCATTTAACACAGTGGTGGTATATAGAGTGCTAAGGAAAAGGAAGTGCTGATAATTGTGATGGAAATAAGAGTCAATGTGATGACTGAAGAAAGTATTCTCATTATTTTCCTGAGAAAATGAGGAAGGCAGCTTAGAATACTTCCAAACTTAATTGTTTGCAGAAAGAAATCTAATCTCTTGGTCTTAATTTTTACTTATCCATCTGATGTAAAGACTGATACACTACAGTTTCCATTGTCTGGAATTCAGAAAAAATTATGTGAAGTACACATGATTCAGGGTTTTGTTTTGTTTTGTTTTGTTTTGTTTTTATACACCCAATTTCAGGACTACATGAATTGAACTGCATAAAACGTCTTTTGATGTAAAATAAGGACTTGAATCAGCAGGTGAGGGACTGTGCCATGCAGGAGTGCCTGAGGTGAGGGAAGGGCACAAGCAAAGGTCTTGAGATGGGAGTGTAATTAATGTGTTGAAACACCTCAAGCAGCTCAGTATGGTTGGGGCAGTGTGAGTGGGATGGGTGTGAGGGGTGCAGAAAAGGCCAGGGGAGCCTATCTGGGGGAGTCAGAGAAGTTTTCAGGGGCTATATTTTGTAGTGTGTAGTAAGGACTTTGACTCAGTGGATCTGAGTAGAGAAGTATCATGATCTGAGAATGGGTTGAACATCTGTGAAAACATCTATTCAAAATTAACTTATATAGTTTTCTAAATTCTTTTGAGAACTCATCAACTACTTTTACTTCTTGTAGATACTATCTTGTGCATGTGTCTGAGAGTTTAATTTTGGTCTTAGCGCAATATAAATATGAAGCTACTGCTTCAGCAGTTGGTGCATAAAGCATCAAAGGGGCAGGAAACCTGTGCTGCTAATAAGAAACAGGGAAAATCAAATTGAGGGCTTCAGAAGGATGTTCCAGGCAGAGCTCTCTACATGGTGAGGGACTCCTTTTCTAAGTGTCATTCCCTTGGATCCGGAGTTCTTCTCTTAAGTAGTTTGTTTTGTTTTAAGAAACATTTATTTAGTATTCAATATTCTCTAGGCCTTGTTCTAAGGATTTTACAATGGTCAGTGGAGGTAAAATTCCTTCTTTGATGGGAAGCTGAGAAAAGGTGATCTTTACAGTTCTACAGAATCATTTATTCTGTGGTAAGAAATGTGGCAGCATTATATGATACTTTTTTTTTTGAGTGAATTAAAAGACAAAAGATTGGACAAAACATTTCAACTAGTTTATTAAAATGTGCTTGAAATTCTGATTGGAAAAATTACTTTCAGCCAGAATTGAAGCTCTAGTTCTCCTGAAGACCCATTGTTATTACTATTAATGATTAGCTTTGGCCAGTGAATTACATGACAACTCAACTGTTTTGCCAACTCTCTCATTATTTTGTCCTGCTTGCACACCTGTCATAATCGGTGCTCCAAAACACAGCATAATTAAAAGATTCAAGTGTTGCTTTCTGACCAGACTCTTTAAGGCACTAAGCTTTGAAAATGCTACCACCCACTCTGAAGCAAAGAAAATGTCTCCTAATTGAGGCCTGACTTTTTCAAACAGAATAATTTGAAAACATAGGCCACACCAAGGAAATGAAGGCTTTGATTAAGAGTCATAATAAAAATCTCTTAAAAAATAAAATATCTGGGACGCCTGGGTGGCTCAGTTGGTTAAGCGGCTGCCTTCGGCTCAGGTCATGATCCCAGGGTCCTGGGATCGAGTCCCTCATCGGGCTCCTTGGTTGGCAGGGAGCCTGCTTCTCCCTCTGCCACTCTGTCTGCCTGTGCTCGCTTGCTCTCTCTCCCTCTGTCTCTGACAAATAAATAAATAAAAAATCTTAAAAAAAAAAAAAAATATCTGACTGTATTTTCTGCCCCAAACAACAAAGATCTTGATGAATTAGTGGTCTGGGACAAAAAGGAAGCTGTTCTAACACAAAGCAGAAAACTGAAATATACTTCTTTATTGAATGCTACCGGAGTGTGTGTGAAGGCTGTTGTAGATCTCTGTGAATCAGAATGAGAGCAGAGGAATTTAGTAACTTATGTAAATGTCATTGATAGAATTAAGTTGACAACAAAATGACTTTTTTTTCTCTTGTTTCTGGCCTGTGGTTGGGTACTACTGAAATGACAACACTTAGCATTGTCTGGTTTTGACTCTAGCCCTTTTTGCTCTTTTCAATACCTTCCCCGTCTTTAATTAAAACTGTGATTGCTTTGCTGCTGAAAGATGATATATTGAGTGGATCTGTGGTAGAGACTGCTAATTATCTCCCAATATCCAGTATTCCTCTTCTTCCTTTTATCAGTTAAACTCCCTGAGTGTTAGTGGATCGTACGTTTGCGCTGCTGGTGTCTACTCTTCTGGCCAGCTTTGCCATTTGACGTGACCACACAACTCTGTTTAGTGAAGTGTTAGAGGAAGCAATGTGTGCTAGTTTGAGGTGATGCTGTAAGAGGAAACTGCTGGCTCTCTATTACCTTTTCCTCCTCTTTTCAGATGGAAACGTACATGTGAGAGTGGTGAGTCAGCTTTAGCTTCAAGTATGTGGATAAGGACTACACTGTAGGCATATAGCCAGACTGGGAGATAGAAACCACTGTCAGTATCCAAAGCAGAAAGGGACTTAATACAGTGAATTAAGTGCTTACAAAATAATTAGAAGGAGTAGCACAGTGGAAGTCAGGGAACTTCCCCAGAATGGTTGGTTTTAAGTTCACATCATTGTACCTATGAGGCATTGGTTAAGCAGCTGCTACTGTTGCTGTCCCTTGGCTGCCTTACACTATTAGAGGGTAGTGTTTAGAATGTGGCTTCTGCAAATGCTCGCATCTCTTTTGGAAATTGCTTGAGAGCCACCACTGTATCCATGGTTGTAACATCCCTCTGCCTCCCTTCTACCCACCAAATCTTCCACGATTTGTGCATCTCATTGGCACAACCAATCTGGAACCCTAGATCCTGTGGGGTACTCAGGCAGTCCTGGGCTATACAGTGAGAGTTCAAATAAAAAAAAAATAAACCGTCACCTTGTTTCATCTATTATTTTGGGTTTTCTATCACTTGTGACTTTATCTAATCTTAACTAATTCAGAATTTCTTACCAGAAATAGGATATTGTAATCAACATGTAGTATTGGTTTAGTATAAGTGGACAACAGTTGTAGGTTGGAAAATTGGTGGCCCCTATTATGTCATTTCAAACATTTGGGAATATTATTCCCAAAAGTCTCTTAAAAAGCAGTCCATCTGCCTGCTTATCCTCAAAGCCTTATGGAAAATGGTAAGAATAATTTAAAATGTTGGGGTTCTTTTTTAGCTTTCAACAATCCATACCAGTGAAATATTTACTTAGGATAGAGTTGCCCAAGGTACAAGTAGAGATAGGGGGAATATTACTCTGTGAAGCTCAACCTCCAGCTGGCATGTAAACTGAGAGGTTGGTAATTTAGGCCTTGTAGGATTAAAATAGCCAATTGCTTCTATAACCCCAAATAAGGTAACAACTTTATCACGATATAAAGCAATTTCCAAGCCAACTGTGACAGCAAACTAGTGGCAAAAATGAGTTAAAAAGTCCTGCATGTTCTCTGAACTGTTATGGACTGAACTATTTCCTTCAAATCCACATGTTGAAGTCCTAACTTTTTTATAACTATTATTTATAGTCCTAACTTATTTAGGACTATTTTTTATCTATTTGGACATAGAGACTTTAAGGAGGTACCTGAGGTTAAATGAGAGCATATGGTTGAGACCCTAATCCTATAGGACTATGATGGACTCATAAGAGAGGAAGAGACACAGCTGTCTCTCCAAATGGGCACAGAAGATAAGCTATATGAGGACATGTTGAGAAGATGACTGTAAACCAAGAAGATAGAGGTCTCATCAGAAAACAACTCTGCTGGTATTTTGATCTTGGACTCCCAGTGTCCAGAACCGTGAGAAAATAAATATTTGTTGCTTAAGACATTCAGCCCATGGTATTTTGTTATGGCGGCCTGAGCAGACTCATATACTTATTTTTTACATATCCCCAAGGTGGCACCTTCATGGTCTGGCAATAGAAAGGAGAGGGATGGACAGGACTAGAACCTAATAATTATAAGCCAGATTCTTTAGCCTTGAAATCTATGCCTTCTAAGAATTTGTATTAAAAAACAACCAAGAAGTGGGATGCCTGGGTGGCTCAGTCGGTTAAGCCGCTGCCTTCGGCTCAAGTCATGATCCCAGGGGATCATGTCCCGCATCAGGCTGCTTGCTCAGTGGGGAGCCTGCTTCTTTCTCTGCCTCTGCCTGCCTCTCTGCCTGCTTGTGCTCTCTGTCTCTCTCTCTCTGACAAATAAATAAATAAAATCTTTAAAACAAACAAACAAACAAACAAACAAACAAACAAGAAGTTGTTCCCACCTGGAGCTGACTAGAAGTGAATACTCTTTGAATGAATTGCAAATACTGAGCATTTCACACCTCCATCCCAATCAATGAAAGCAAAATCGGTAATAGTTCAATCTCTAATGAAATGTTCAGGCCCTCCATGCCAGTGGGCTGTGAAATCTCTACAGCCACCCCCAAGGTCAAACCCTGGTGCCTACCTTACATGTAACGTGGATTGAAATATAGCAGAGAAGTTCTCCCAAGGAGAGAAGTGAGGGCCAAGATAATGGACAAGGAAGTTACCCCCAGAAAGCAAAACCAAGGTTGTCAAGTTACCTACTCATGGAAATTACTTTGCTTCTAGAGAAGGGAGACTTCATAATTCTTGGCCAGCAAGTTTTGATAATTGCAAAGGGCCAGTGATGGCTCTGTACTTCTAATTTTCCCCTTTTCCTAATGGGAAATCCTATTCCTGTTTTACCGTTGGAATAAAGGGGCAAATAACATGTATTTTATTTTGTACATTCTCAGGCCATGACTTGTCATATGCAGACTTGGTGCATCATAACACCCAGATAACCTGGAATTTGAGGTGCATACCAAAACTGGATAGGACGCTGGCACTGGATTCTTGGGGCAAGGAACAGTGTGTTCCACATATGGGAGGAATGAATCTATTGGTTACTAAAGAGGTAGAGTGTGTCAGAGCCTTTTGGTTTCCCATCAGTAATTGTTTCCCCTTCCATTGCCAAAACCCCTAGTTTTTGGCTCAGCACAACCTGACACTGACTGCATTTCCCATTCTACCTGTTATATATGGCTTTCTAACTAGGTTCTGGCCGATGGTACTTAAACAGAAATGCTGTAATGAAAATTCCTTAAAGATAATGCATATATATAATTTGCTTCTTTTCCATCCTTCCTCTGTCCTGTTGCTTGACGTATTGATAATTACCATCTTGGACCATGAGAACTCTTTTTTTTTATCATTAATTATCCTTTTTTATTGTTTCCTTAAGAATCTTAGAATTGAGAAAACAGTATGCAAAGCTTCGATGATTAGCCTGTTGGCAACATTGTACTCAGAGAGAGAACCACAATGAAGGATGTTCTCCTGAACTCAGAATAGGAGAAAAATTTGTTCATGCTGTTCTTCTGTTACATTTCATTTTGGTTGACACAAAAATCTTAGTTTTATGTATTCTGGAAATGATAATAGATTTTCATTTAGACACACAACATGTATTTTATATCTGCCTTATAAAAACATGATTTGTATTCCCTGAGAAGGAAGCAAAATAAATATAGAGGAAGGATTTACAAAATACTTCATTCAATTTTTTTTTTCAATTAAGAAAGAAAGAATTCAATGTAACTCTCTCAACCCCAGTTTGTATTCTTTGTTTTTCTCTGGTTTCCCTTTTGCCTTAAGCAATGAAAAGGATTAATTCTGTATAGTAATTTAAATAGAATTACTTGCTAAAAATCCTCTTCCAAGATCAGTGAAAGGGGATTAGTTTTAAGCTGCCTTAATCAGAATATTTTTAAGAGAAAGCGCATTAAGAAACAACTATTAACACTACAGGCACATCTATTTTGATGTCATTTGTAATGTATATTTTCTCTTAATGTTATTTATAAATAATTATCTCTAGACTTTTTTAGCTGTGTATTTTGAATGGCAAAATATACCACCGAAAATACTAAGGTCCTCAATTTGTTCAACAGTATTCTATATTACTGTGAAGAATATAAATGCTCTCTGGGTAAAGCCAATGCATAAAAATTATTTCTTAGTTCCTCTCATAATCCTATATTCCTTCATTTGGGGGAGAGACTAGGTCTCTGCCTAATAGTCATGATTTTCTTCCTTTCTGACAAAAGTAGCTCAAGTTCTCCTGCTCATATTTGGAACTGGTATTGTAGGTATAATATACCTTATTTTTTGGAATTAAGTATAACCTACCCAAAGAGAAGACTAGAATAGATAGAAAATAAAGGTGCTTGAAACAGGGAATCAGCACAGAGGCATATTCAGTGTATTTCTGATTTATCCAGAATTTCTAAAAGAAAACTCAAAATATCAGGACATAAATGATAAAGAAACTACTGTTTCTTCTCTTACTCTTTAGGGATTTTATCTTGACAGCACTGGTTTTGATTTAACATCTCTCGTCCCAAACCACTACCTCTCATGTCACAATTGACCCAGGCTGTCATTTTTTATTGTTTACACTGAAGCTGAAACAGTTCTCATGAATCCATGCCTCTCAACAGAATCAGATAAATTATTAGGCTCTATGTATGAATTGGGCTGTGGGCTCAAGAAAGTAGGGCTGTTAAGAAAAGGCCTGGTGGTATATTCAAGAAGGCAAAGGTCTAGTCTTGAGATTTGAAGGAAAAGATATGAATACAGAATTCAAAGTCTGGGAGGTCAGAAGAAGTCAAGTTCAACACTGAAAATACAAGGCTAGCTGTTAGTCTATGGCAGATGCTTTTCACCCTGTTTCATATTACTTGGGATGGGGAACTTTATTTTTGGGATTCCTATTTTTTTTTGCAAATAACATATACTGTCTATGTGATTATCTCTTAATCCAAGAATGAATATATTCTTTCAAACTTTCAGACTTTCCATTTCCTTATTATGTATTTTAATAATTTTCTATTCATAGGCATAAAATATGAGGCAGAAGGTATGAATGAAAAAATTGTTTCTATAGTAAGGATTTGATATATCTTTCTTAGTTCTGGCTTTTCACCGCTAACTGAACATTTAAAAAAATAATGATGGAAATTATACTGTATCTTGTAGAACACCTAGTGTCATGCATTTCTTTGTGGTTTTTTTCAACAGGAAAAGGGAGATTAAAAAAAAAAGATTTTATTTATTTATTTGTCAGAGAGCTTACAAGCAGGCAGGCAGAGAGAGAGGGGGAAGCAGGCTCCCTGCTGAGCAGAGAGCCTGATGAGGGGCTCTATTCCAGGACCCTGAGATCATGACCTGAGCCGAAGGCAGAGGCTTAACCCACTGAGCCAGCCAGGTACTGCAAGGAAAGGGGGGATTATGGTTTATGAAAATACTTTTTAGTAGGGAAAGAGTAAGCTATCATTTATCCAAAGTCATTTTATTAATGATTGAGAATCCAGTTAAAAACTTATTTCCCTTTCCTTACTTTGCACTCTAAACGAAGTTTTTGGCTGTGTTCTTGTATTCTTGTTCTCTGGGAGAGAGCTACAGAGAGAACCTTTGGTTCTGAGGTGGGCCACTTAACTTTTCAAGGACTTAAATTCCCCACGATAAAATAGAGGTAATAATAGCACCTTCTTTTGAGATAATCGTGAGGATTGAATTAATCCATCTAAATAGGAGGGTTAATAATACATATTAAACTCTCAGTGAATGTTTTGTATTATATAAAAGTAATAATAACCAAAAAATGAACTGGGTGCTGAGCCTTCACAGTTTTAAAACAAGTAAGTATAGCTACATATAATATAGGCACCTCAATAAACAGATTTCTAATTAGGACTCTTCCGCTCAGCTATGCTAATAAAGACAGAGGATTTGGGAAAAAAAATACTCTTACATGTAAAGGAGAAACCACTAGTTAAATGTTACCATAGTTGATAAAATGTGACTATTTAGCAGACACTGGTCAGTTGGCATTTACTGAGTCTCACTGTACCATGAATTGCAAAAGCAGCAAACCAAACCGTATTTTTTTCACATTTTATCAACTCAAGGGAAAGATATAAAGGAAAATCTCGGATTGTTTCTAAAACAATAATTATTTTCCAGATATTTTAAAAGCTGAAGTACACTATATTGATTGTATATTAAACCAAACAACAAGAGGGGGTAAAGTTATTCAAGAAAAGTGAAGAATCTAAGTTTTGGACCAAGTTTAGAAAAAATAGAAGTATCTCCCATTTATGAGCTCTATTTTTGTTTATAGATGGAAGGTCTTCCTTGAAAGATCTTCTAAAAGGGTGGCTTGAGAATGAAGTTGTGTATATAATAGTGCTTCCTTGTCTGCTCTGCCTTTTATTAAATATGAAAAGCTGTGTTTTGCCTTTCCCCTTAGATTGCGAGGCTGCGATCATGCCTCCAGCCCCAGCATGCTGCACAGTGTCGAGTAGAAACTGCAAATTCCACAGATCTTTGTGGGATTGGTCCTTGCATCTTAATCAGTTCAGTTGTACCAGATATGGTACAAGATAAATTGTTTATGTGGGGCGTGTGTGGTTGTATGTTTGGGGCCCTGATATAACAAATAGGATGGATACTCCTTGTAGAGTCAGAGAATGAAATCCTAGTCACATTAATGGCATTTGGGAACTAGAGTAATCTTTTATTTCCTCCCCATTTCCCAAGTCCTTACTCAACGCTGATGGTGCAGTGGGGACAATATGAACTGAGGAACACCCGTACCTAAATTCCCATTGGAGAAACACTTGACCTGTATCTGGAAAGATCCTTGGGAGTGGAAGAGTGGCCAGTGCAGACTGTGAGGCACAGGTGTTTCCTGCTCCACACTGGCAGGAGCCCGTTTCCGACAGGCTGCCACATTGGGCACCATCTGAGGCTCCCAGGTGGTCTTCAAGGACAGCCGGCACTGCAGCCAACTCGTTCTGCTGAGGTCAGGGAGAGGGCTTGGGCACACAACCAACGATCCACAGAAGGTAAAAGTGAATTATTAGAGGGCAACTGTTGGCATTTGGGAAAATGATTGCTGACTAGTGATAAAGAAATGATTAATTCTCTCAGGACAGTTGTGCTATACTTAATTCTACTTTAAGGTCAGTGGGAACTTTGAATGAATATTAAAGAGAAAAGATTTTATTGCTAACACTTTTATATAATGTTTACTTAAAAATTTACCATATGACTGAATTTCTGCACCTAGGGATATACCACTTCTATGGCCTCTCATCACCTATACTTTTTTTGAAATCTTAACAAAGACCTGGAACAGCTGCCCAAACACAAGTTGAGACAGTCCTCAGGATGTTGACCCCCTAAATTTCTGTTTGTGCTGAGCTCTGCAACTTCAGACTTTTATAAGACTGTGGGAATTATTCAACCTAGGCCAGACATTCCAGCCTGGCCTGGTACAGCCTGGCCTCATACAGAAATCTAGGCCAGATATTCCAGCTCGGCTTGAGTACAAAGTCCTAATAAGAAAGATGAGATCACATCATTACCTCCATGCCTACTTCACTTTCCACCTTGTAACACCTCTCAATATGCAAGATCTTTCTAATGACCTATTCTGCTTTTTAATTGCATTTTCAAACTCTCTGGATTTGTCCTCTCTCCTTCCTCCCAACACACACACACACACACACACACACACTCTCAACAACCCCTTAGACTTTGTTGTTTGTAATTTCTAATTTAGGGAACACAAAATTTACATCTGTAACCTCTTCAAACAATGGCTGTTCTTCTATGCCTCGACATAAATGGTTCTGAGATTCATAATTTTTACACTTTGGTATCTCTAAAATAGGAATACATATTAAATCTATGCTATTTTACAAATATGATTGGTAACTTTAAAAAATAATTTCTTTGTAGTACATAAAAAAATGGTATGTCTTAGCCTTGAGGACACCATAGATTACATGACATATGGTAGTTCTCCTGCGGAGAACGCTGTTATCACCTTTTCTTGAGTAGAGAACTTTCACTTTTTTATTTGCCTCCCTATCTGCCTTGCCCTCTTGCTAGTGAGTTTGGTTTCTTCTTTGAGGTCTGCAGTACCTTGTGTAACCTCTACCATCCTACAGGATCACTCTAAATAAATTTACTTAAACTAAATCTGTTTGTAGCTCTAGCCAGAGTATTAGTTTTTATGGATGTACCACTTCCTATTGACTTATTTATTCTCTTTTATGTAAAATATAATTTGGTAAAATTGGGAGAAACAAAAATGTGTGTTCTGAAAATCAATCACTTGAGAAATGAGATGGCACAATGTGGAAAAATCTCCTTCCTTGTAAATGTCCGCAGCAGTTTAAAAAAAATTTTTTTTTAAATTTTTGTTCCTAACATAGCTCTTATGTCACCAGAATTAAGGGCAATTGTGTCTGATGTATTTGTAGATCTGAATAATAAAATTAATCTGTATAATTATGAGATTTTCATATATATTATTACTTGTATCCCAGTGGAAATTTTGTTAAGAATTTCCTTTGCTCGTTTATGATAGTAAGCTTGATACATTTCCTCTTTTGATTTCTGTTTGTTTTTGTTTTTGTTTTTCCTGATAATTCCTATATGGTCTTGGAGTTGCCAAGCCCCATGAATACGTTAAGAGGAAGCTTTAGAAGGCAATACTATAATCCTTTTGGAAGACCTACTAAAAATTATTATGACATCAGATCTTTAATTCTCAGGCCCTCTTCTTATTTTCTCTAATGCCTTATGAGGGTGATTGAAACATGCAGCTCTTTTTAATGAGGATGTTTGCATATGGTGCATAGAACAAATTTTTAAATGGATATTAACCCAAACTATTATATTTATCAATAGAAATATATCATTGGAAAACTCAATACTAATCCATATATGGAAAGAATTAGACAAATATATTCAATAAAAATACTTCCTTACAAATCAATGACTATTGTACTTGGATTATGGAATATTTATTCAGAGTTTTGACTTTCTTCAAAACAAAATGTTTTCTGAAAGGAAAAAAAGCAAAGAACACTACTTGTCTTTTAGCTGTTCAACTTTTGATATATAAACACATACACAAACACACAGAACATTAGTTAGCATATACACAGCTAAAATGTTTATATACCGATATTGGAAAGCATAAAACATTTCTGCCTGGCTAGCCAACTTTCTGTGTACCATCAAGCTAAAGATTATATCAATATGTCAATGGTTAATATTTTATATTTTTAAAGTATAACATGAATTTTATTATGTTTTTTTTTGTGCTTGTCTTTGCAATGATGGAGGTGATGGCTTTTCCTATGCTGAAGTGTCTTGATGTCAACCAGAATATTCTTGAGTCAGTTTTCCTCACCCTCTTCATGTTCTGTGGGCCATATTTTTGGGTCCAGTGATCTGGAAAGTGAGATCTCTAGTATCAGATGAGGGCGCAGTTAATAATCCCTTAGCAACCACTTTGTCTTGAGCAAAAAGGGAACTTTGTGACAGCATCATATGCTCAGAAAATTTTCACAGAAGTTGGCAGTTCCTCTGACAGTACCTCAGTTAAAAGTTGGATAGTGCATTAGGAAGAAATTTGTTAACATCAGAAAGATGAAAGAGAGTGCTATATTAATTTCCTTGGGGCTATTGCTGTTGTAATTGGAGATCCTTTTGAAGTGTAGAATCTAGAGACTTACTACCTTTGAGTACAGAACATTTTTCTGAATTAGCATTGTTTTCAACATTTTATATTTTTAAAAATGTACTTGAGTTTTCCTGATATTTCCTTATTAAAATTATATTCCTAATTTTTCATTGCTCTTCTTTCCCCCTTGATTTAAATACATTTATAAGTTTATAATGATTTTTCAGTGATTTATTTTTCTTCCAAAGAATAACATATCAAATTATTACAGGGATGAATAATAGGATGTAGACAGTTTTATTTTGTAGGTTACAAATCTAGCTCACATCTGCCCTGGGCTTGTAATGATTAGAACCTCTTACTGACTGATGGTTTTTTTTTTTTTTTTTTTTTTCAGTTGTATAAGAAAAAGATTGGTAAAATCAGACCATCTTTTACTTTAATGGTCTATGAAATGACAAAGCAAGAATATTGAAATATTGAGCTCAGTATTGGTGCCTTGAGAGGAAAAACATTGTAATGACTTTATTTATATTTGTGTGTGTGTGTATGTGTGTGTGTGTTTTGTTTTGTTTTTGTACTGACTTTAGTTGCACTTGATTCTTATGATGATGTGATCCATTCAGGTCAGGGGTTAGGGCTTTTTCAGGGTAATGAAAGGTCACCTCATGCCTCAGTTCAGTGGAACTATGAATTAAGTATACAATAATTCAGTCATTACGGAAACTTTTTATACAATCGCTAATCTAGAGGAAAAAAAGAAAGTTGATTGCAGGATACCTACAAACAATTAAGGAATTTTCTGGGGCCACCAATATTTATTCTTGGAAGACAGTAATGGCACTTGTCTGGCCATGTCTACTTGGTCACTTTCAGAAACTCCTGTTTGTATTTTTACCCACTGGGTCACATTCATATTGCTTCCCTAGTATGTAGGGCTTCTATAGAGCCTTCTATTGAACAGACTCATTATTTAAAGATTTCCATTAACACTTATTTTATGTTGAAATCTGTAGTCCATTCAAAAGCACCTCTACTTGATTACTGGCTTTCTTGATTGTGTCTTTTTCTTAATGCTTACAAATAGCCAGGCCAGCCCTAAACTTACATTCACCCATTATAGACAGTCAATACTCATAGATTACATAATACCTGGTGTTCTAGTCTTAGTCATTTAAAATTTATTGTGTGCTTCTAAGGAAGATTTTTAAATATAAGAAACATCAAGTTTCATATTTTTAGCCTCTGAGCAGTAAAACAGAAAATGGTCTGCATTCCCTGAGTCATTTGGCACTTTTTAAAAAATGGGATTTTAATTATCTGGATAGAACTTTATCCATATAGGGGTAAAAATGTCAATGCTATTCAGATGATGTGAAAAAAATCTGGACATGTTTATCTGAAAGCTATATCTTGTTACTGACTCGCTAAGATTAAGAGGGAGGTGCCTTAGTGCCATTAATATTTGAAGGAGATACACAGATTTAGACAAGTCTAATGACACTGACTCTCAAGGGAGAAGAAATGCATCTTAATCTCTTGTCGCCATTGTAGGCCTCAAGAAATCTTGAACTGAACCAATGACAAAAATCTGTCTTCAAGCGCACGTTGATCTTTGCTCTCAGCAGTGCTAAGATTTGCTGTTACCTCACATGAAGAAATAAAGAAAAGAAAAAAAAAGGAGGAAAAGTTTAACACAAAAACCCAATTTATATTAAATCATTTGCCACTTTGTTAGTCTTTTGCAATCTGAAATTTACATCTTTCATGTAAAAAGAATGCATTAAATTTTTAAAATTCATTAAAAAGGAAAAATAAAATTTTGATTTGTGAAGCAAAGAAATAGTGAGGGCAAATGGGGATTTTTTATTTGTTCTTTGGTGTGAATTGGCATATGCATTATGATGAAGTTAAAACGCAGAGGTTAATTGAAAAATGAGATAAACAAAGCCCCTTGAAGGTCTCTGAATAATTTTGCCTGGCAGCATTGACAGTCTACAACATCAGGCATGAAAACCTTCTCCGAACCGCTGGAGATTACAAAAAAAAAAAAAAAAAAAAGCTAAAGTTAATTGTCTTTCTGTTCCTTCCACCTCATTTCAGCCCAATTATAACTGGGAAAAGTCATTCTGTCTAATTTGCATTAATGCACCTCCATGGAAAAAGAGCTTAGACAGTGAATTTGATTTTTTTTTTTTGAAATTATGGTCATATTTAAAATATCTGTCACAATTTCCAAATGTAAAATTGCTTGTGAAATTCCTAGATGACGATTCTCAAATTCTCCTAAGATGCTTTTAAATTATAGATTTTAATAAAAAAATCAACATATATTGAGATATCCTAAATGACAGAGCCTGTGGTAAATTCTGCATATGGGTTATTTCATTTAATCCTCACGACACCCCCATGATGTAGACCTTTTTACCATTCCCATTTCACAGATGAGAAAGCAGAGGTTTAGAGAGGTTAAGTAGCAGGCTCAAGGTCATGCAGCTAGGGAGCATTAGAGTTGAGATATAAACTCGTTGTAGTGTCTGACATCAAATTCTTAAAATACTACTGTGATTTGATGATACTTTAATGCGCTTATTTAGATTTTAAATTCAGAGAGAAGTAACAGTGAAGCTGTCATTTCAAGTCAATATGAGAAGAAGAAATACCAGTAGAGTATGATATCATTAGTTCATTTACTCATGTTTCTTTCATGGCAACTTTGGCATGAAGCTCATATTCTCATTTCTATTATTAAATGCAAATATATTTAGACTGTTCCTGTTCAACAGCAAAACAGCTGCAAATCAGAATAATGTTAGCTGTTTTGTTTCTAGTATAAAACCAAGCTAAGCAGTGTCAGTATTTTCAAGGGGATATGCTTTGTTCTTATATTCATGCAACAGATCTGATCATAGTAGAAAATTAGGTATCTCCAGATATGTTTGATGTCTTGTTTTTTCTTGGAATGGTATGGAAATATTATTTTATTGTGGTTAATTGACAGACTTGGAGCAGAAGCGGAATCTATTCAGAACCATTTATATTAATAGGTATACTTATCCACTGAGGCCTTTATTTTCAAAGTGTTGGGCTCTAGCCCCCTTTTGTGCCTCTTTCTGGTGCTAAAGTGTTCATAATGATGAGGAGCATCTGGCTGCAAACTATTGTTTCTCATTAAAAGGACATGTCTCTGAAGCTTTTGGGGATTCTTTGTGCTGAACAATGCAGACTTTGAACATTTTGCCCTTTTCATAATCTGTAAATGTGTGTTGTTGCTATTGCTGCTAGCCTAAGGTACATGCTTGCTTTTTGTTCAGCTTCTGAGCTTCTAAATTTGAGATGGGAATGCAGTCCGTGAGTGCTTGTCCTTCTTTTGTTTGGCCGACATTTTAGTTTCTCTGTCTTATCTTTTGTCTGCCATCAATAAATACAGTATGACAATAAGAGTGGTAATGACCTGAATCAATTATGGCTGGGGGGTAATTTTAAATTTTAAATATTTTGCATATTTACATATTTAAATTCCTTCTTACAATGAAGAGTTTTTACTTAGGACAGGTTAGTCCAAGAGATAGAAAACTGGACCAGGGGTAGAGTCCTGCTAGAGTCATAAACCTTCCTGGGCATTAATTTCCACATCACTGAGAAGAGGAGAATTATTTCCCTATTGCTTCCATGGGGCTCTCTTGAGCTTCTATCCAGACACCAGGGAGAATTTGGCTTACTAAATCAGCCTTTCCGATCATTAGAAAAATTTCTATTTGGCCTGCAGGGTATGCATTACGTTTGGCCGCCTGTAACTATGCCAAGCATGTCCTCTTTGGACTTTGACCTTCTCAGACAGCTTCCTAGATTAAAGGAACAATGAGATCTGACTAAACGAAGCTTATTGTGTTTCTGTACAAAAAAGATTCACATGAAAACAAAACAAAGTGTGAGAGCGAGAGCGCGCGTGTGAGAGCAGAGTACACTTCTTCTTGCAGGGCCAGGAGGATTTATTTCTGGGCACTTGTAAATATTCTTCGCTCTAGGCATGAGGTGTGGGGCCAATTTTCACTGCTATCGCTCCTCAAGGAGGAAAGCCTTCAAATCAGGACAATTAGCGAGACTCTTTCATTAAAAGGAGAAAAACAAATTATTTAGAATTAAGAACAGTACTTTGTTTGCAGTTACAAACAGTGGGAATGAATGGAAATGTATCTTTATTCATGAATAATGCAAATTAAATCTCAACCTGTGATGGCTGCTATTGATTCTCAGAGAAATGGGTTTCCAAAAAGAAGAGCAGTGCTGGATATGAAAGGACAGATAGTAGAAGTGGAAAACAAATGTTTTCTGAAAATAACCCATATCAATTCCTCGGGTACAGTTATAAGTTTTTGTTGTTGTCATTGTTTAACCATGTCTTGGGACTGCCCTGATGCTTTTCTGTGACTGTACACATTATTGTGCCTCTAACAAACAGGGTGAAAACAGGAAAGGGATTTCCTTCCAAGAGAATGTTCATGAATGAAAGAGAGCTTTAAAAGATACTTTAGGGAATGATGCAGGCTGTGGAAGGGATATGGGCATAAGATGAATGAGAAAGAATAGTAGAGTCTACCTGGAGATTGGCCTGGCAGAACAGAGAATGGGGGCTGCTAAACACTGGTAAATGAGATAGTTGGAGAAGGATCAGAAAATGATCGATATTATTATATACGCAAAATAGTTGTCTAAGTTGCTCTAAACACTAAAAGATTAAGAGATTGTTCTTATGTTAAAGTTCACTTTATCAACTCTACTTCTTTGTTTCTTCTCTGTTTTCTGCAAACAAGTTGTATTTGATTCATTCATATTTGAAATATAGAAGTGCCAGGTCTCTGATTAACCACCCAGACTCATCTCAAAATCTGTTGCTCATTTTCTGTCATAAGTTCTTTAAAGACAATATATCTATTAAAATAGTTATTAACAATGGTAGCCTGTAGGCACAATCCCAGCTCTTTATTTTAAAAGGTAGTAAGTCACTTCTAAGTGACTTAAATAAATTTCTCACTATACATCTATGTATTGTTCATTTTTACATTTACGGGGATATAAATCTCTCTGGAAAAGGGACTGCTTAGAATTTGAGATAAGCCATGACAATTACATATGTTGAAACTATGTTGAGTTAAAAAAAAAATGAAGTAATGTAGAACAGGTTTCAATAATTGTGGTAAGTTTCAAATATTTATTTTAAACAAATAAAATTTAAAATTGCAATGCAGTATAACTCTGTCATTCAGATGGTAATTTCAAGATTTATAATAATACAATGTATTGTCATACTTGATATAGGTCACGTGGTCAGAATTGGATACAATTTTAAAGTTCTATGATGAGTATCCTCATCCAGAGACAATGTCAAAGTCTAAACTTGCTCTTTGTATGAGGTCCAGGGCCAAATAGAACTCTGTTTATCCATGAGTCTGGCCTTATTTGGGACAAATCAGGGAACTTTTCTAGGGCAGCAGATGTTGAGCAGGATTTTGAAGTTTTGTTTAAGAAATAGCCAAGAATAGTAAGGGTTTCAAGGTTATCAACAGTGTTAGCAGGAAGGCTGGGAATCTGGGGAATCTCAGTAGCCAGGGGTCACCACTGACATGTAGTCCATACTGAGTACAGCTGTGGGTGGCCAAAAGGGGAAACAAGAGAAGCCAGAGGCACATTACCTTAGAAAACAACATTGCATTAGGGGTCAAAATATCTGAATTCAAATACATTGCTAGTCAACCCACTATGTCTGAGCCTCAATTTTCTTATCTAAATAAAGGGAATAGTAATTTCTTTCCTTTCTAACTCTTGGGGGAGAAGATTGTTCTGAATAAAAAAAAAGAGATAATGCACTGAAAATTTGTTGCAAACACAATGTTATATATACATGTTCTCAAAGGGACAAATAACAATTCAAAAATCAGATAAAATCCTCATCACCTTAAGGCAAAGAAGGGCAGCATATCCACAATCTGTGATCTTTTATTATGAGTGTCGACAGTAAATAATTGAAGACAGAAAAAAATTAAAACCAGCAGTCTTCTGTCTCTTCTTTTCTTTGCTTCAGTAAGAGCTTTGTAGAATACAGCAAGAAGTAGACTGAAGAACATGCAAGGACATCTAAAGTTAAACAGGAATATAATACCTTTAAAAATGAAACATGAAAACTAGCTTTCCTTTTGCCAGCTAAATCCTGAATTTACTGCCCTGTGCTTCTTCTATTAGCATTGATAATTAAGGCGGAATAAGGAATGTATTGTATTTGATGTTAATAGTGTCATGCTGGCTGCTGCGGGACCCTGGGCCTGATCTCTGTCCCCTCTGCAGGTAAATCTTTGAGTTCACCTTTAAAAAGCACATTAAACATTCTGGAAGAGAATCTTTAAACTTGTGGGTTCTCTAGTGATCTCTTAAGTATCACAAACTCAGATTAGAGGATGGCCTCTTATAATCTTGTGACTACTGCCTGACCTATGATAGCAATGGAATGGTATAAAAAGCCGTAGTATGTTACACTTCTTATTTTTGCTTTGGACTGACCTTGGGGATCCACTGGGGCCATAAAGAAAAGATCAGTATGTCAGAGCCAAGTTTTTTGCATGATATGCTTGCTTTTTAAGAAAAAACCTGAAGTATTACATTTATTAAAAATACTGACTATAAACAATTTCTTATATTTTATCAAATTAGCAATGACCAAAATAATATTTAATGTATATACAATTACATATATATTTAAACTTCATTTGTTCACTATTGAATTCATTTATATTAAATATTTTATGATACTTTGCAGATTGTTTACATATTTCTGTGATATTTTGCAGATCCTGTATTTAGTTATTTATTTTAAAACCAAATTCTGGGGGTGCCTGGATGGCTCAATTGGTTATGAGTCTGCCTTCATCTCAGGTCACAATCTGATCCCTGCGTCCTGGGATCAGACCTGCCTGGTGGGCTGCTTCTCCCTCTCCCTCTAACCACTTACCTGTCCCCCGCAACTCCTTGTGCTCTCTCTCTCAAATAAATAAACAAAATCTTTATAAAAAATAAAACAACTAAATTCTGAATTTTGTTTTTCCATGAATGTCCTTCTGTTCCAAGATCTTCTTCAAGATACATGTTACATCTAGTCCTCTGGTCTGTGACAGTTCTTTATTTATTTTTCATGACCTTGACAGTTTCGAGGAGTATTGGTTAAGCATTTAATAGAATATATATCATTTTGGGTTGTCTGATATTCTCCTCATGACTAGACTAGGGGTATAGTATCTCTTGCCTTACTTTCCTCTAGGTTACTTCAACTATCACCTCCTTTTTGCCAAACAAATTTGAAGTTATAAATGTTGTCCTCCACATTTGTTTTCTATTGCTCCATCACGATTACCATAAACTTAGGGGTAAAACAACAGACATTTTTCAGCTCTAGTTCTGTAGGTCAGAAGTCCAGGCAGGGTTAACTCCTCCTCTGTCCAGGGTCCCACATGCTAAAATCAGGGTCCTGTCTGGACTATATTTCTGTGTGTCTGGAGGCTCTGGGGAAAATTCACTTTAAAGTTCATTCAGGTGTTGGCAGAATTCAGTTTCTTGCAGTTGGGGCCACCTGCGTTTGCTGCCACTCATCCCTTCTTGCTTCAAGGCCAGCAATGGAAACCTCTCTTGAGTTGGAATCCTTTTCACACATGTCTTTCACCAAAAAGAGTCCAATCACTTTTGGGAACTCACCTGATTAAGTCAGGGCTGCCCAGGATAATCTTTTCTGAAAGCTGACTGTGCCACAGGACATAACGTAATCTTAGGAGGGACTGTCTCATCATATTTACATCTGGCCCCCACTCAAGGGTGGGTGGGGGATTATACAGGGCTTGTACACCAAGGGGCAGGAATCTTGGGGGACACCTTGGAATTTTGTCTACCATGTCTATGACACATAATCTCAGTGTTGGCAAATTAGATGCTCCATGTGGCAAGAACTTGGTAATACTATTCCAAACCCCTGTGTCTTTATCATAAAGATAGTCATATTCTTGCTTCTGGCTCTCTTGAACACATCTGAGAACTGACACAACTTTTTCTGTATTCTGTAATTAGAATAAAGTATATTTTTTCCTCCTTTGCTATTTCTACTTCCTTGTGGGCTATATTTTAGAGGGACTTTGAGATTATTTTATTGATTTTCATTTTTAATAAAAAACTTCAACAAATCAAATAGAAAATTTCAGCAGGGTTCTATATTTTAAATGCTGAATTCCATGTGACAAAATCCTTCAAAAGATTAGCAGATCTTTTTCATTAACCAATAAACCTACAAATCTGGGTTTGTTTACACTATATAGTGCTTTGAAGTATATATTGTTAGTTTGGAATAGATAGTAAATAATACAAACAGTAAGAACAGAATGATCCCATATTCATTTTATGAGCAAATCTTTTTCTGAGGAACAGATGCCATCTAAGATTGTTGCTACTCCTGAAAAATACTTATTAAATTGAGAGCTAAACCTATATTGTAAGTATACACAAAACTAAGATCAAAAGAACAATTTAAACAAGAAGGATCTAAAGGTTTAAAAAAAAGGAGTAATTTTGTGACCTGAGTGTGGAGGCCATGATACTTCTGTGATAGTTTGTACTCCCCCTTGTTTAAGCTCCAGTGAGTGCCTATGGGGCTGTCAGAAGCAAATCTCCAGTCCAGTGTTTGGTTGTCCTGCTAACTATTAGAGTCTGGGCCCAAATAATCTAAAGAGGTCTTTTCTTATTCACTGTCTTTGAAATGGTTTTCCCATGCCCTTTTACCTTGAGGGGTGTGACCTCACATTTCAGAGGCACTTACTTGAAGGGCAGAATTCCAAATCTAAGTCCATTTTGTCTCACTAGGGTAACCTGGAATTTCCAAAACTCAACAGTGGACCTGGTGGCTGAAACCCACTTCTGCCTCCTTATTACTAGCCTTTCCCTGATCTCTTTTGCCTAGCAATTTTTAATTAAGTCTAATACCTTTGTTTACCAACTGGAATCTACTTTCACTTTATCCACGTCCATATATAAGCACCCTGCACTTCAGAGCCTTGACTATACTCATACCTACTAAATGGCAAGCTAGGAAACTCTAAACATAGAGGGCATCCAGACACGAAAGGATCTGATCCTTCTTCAATTACTATTTCAAACCTGATTGGCTAGGTTTCTTTTTCCTTGTCATCTTTCATGTCACTTTGGGTGGATCCCAGGATTTCTGGTTTCTTCCAGTTATTAGAAAATTTAGCCCAGTCAAATTCAATTTAAAGGGTGCTTGGGTGGCTCATTTGGTTAAGAGACTGCCTTCAGCTCAGGTCGTGATCCTGGAGTCCCCGGATGGAGTTCCTCATCCGGCTCCCTGCGCACCACGGAGTTTGCTTCTCCATCTGACCTCTCCCCTCTCATGCTCTCTCTCTTGCTCTCTCTCTCTCTTTCAAGTAAATAAATAAAATCTTAAAAAAAATTCAATTTAAAGTTGTATCTTACATCTAATTTAGGGCTCGTCTTCATTCCCTCAGAAATTGTAAGGATTCAGGCTCCTACTCTTGATGGATAGAGCCGAATTCTGCTCTTTCCTTCCTTCCCTTCTGTCTCCTACCTCTGTCTGGAGTGTTGAGGAGTAGCAGTTAGAGAAGAGTTCAGTCTTTTCACTTACCTAGAAGTAATATAGATCTCTCTTGACTGTTGAGGCTTCTCTGGTTAACATTAACCTTTGGAAGGCCCACTGGAGCCTCATCACTGCACTGAATGTGATGCAAGCTGAATGCAAGCCAGCTGGCTCTGACTAACTCTTGAGGACCCTTGCAGATCCTCCTGCTGGGGCTTTCCCACACCTTCAGAACTATTGACTCATGGGAAACTTAGGCATCTTTTTCATAATGGAAAGCTTGCTATCTCATAGGTCTAGAGGTCATGGCAGCAACTCAGGTATATAACCAGTTTGTCCAACCCAGGAAAGGAGGTGGTTGGTTTAGGGGTAGTGGGAAAAATTTCTCTTTTCCTAGGTGGCAATTCCTTTTTCCAAAAAGTCTCTCTCCAACTGTTTCCTCAACTGGTTAGGTTGGAGTGGAAATGGATAGGTGTGTGAGAGATGACTGGGAGTAGGACAGCCAGTTTGGCTCAGGTCCTCCTGAGTTCTAGACAGGACCTTTGGCTCTCAGTTGCTTGTTGGGTTTTGTTTTTGTTTTTTACAAAGGTGTGATACTCATGACCTGTTTAACTCCAGTTTTGAACGCAATCTATATCATTACCAGACAAAATACAGAATATGCAGTTAAATTTGAATTTTGATAAATAAGGGGCAAATATTACACAGGGCATACTTACACTGAATAATTTATGCCTTGTTTATCTGAATTTGAAATGTAACAGACTATCCTGTATTTTTTTTTAAGATTTTATTTATTTATTTGACAAAGAGAGAGCAAGACAGTGAGAGGGAACATAAGCAGGGGGAGTAGAAGTGGGAGAAGCAGGCTCCCCGCTGAGCAGGGAGTCCAGTACAGGACTCTATCCCAGGACCCTGGAATCATGACCTGAGCTGAAGGCAGATGCTTAATGACTGAGCCACCCAAGCGTCCTATCTTGTATTTTTGTTTGCTAAATCTGACAACCCCACATTCCAGTTGGCAGTTACAGAGTAGCAGGGAAGTCTCACTCTGTAACTGATTACTTCCCTATGTGCCAGGCCCTGGACAAAGCATTTTACAGATTTTGTGTATTATTTTGCCAGGCAGGTATTATTACTTTCTTTATATAAGGAAAATTATTCAAGTTCAGATAATGTTAGTAAAATATCCGAGATCATTCACAAACACACAACTATTCAGGGCCAGAGGGTGGATTTGAGTCCTTTCCACTTGATCACACTTCACTATTATTCTTTCCTACCCTCAGACTCAGGAATCCCACACACTGACGATTATATTGGATTCAGAGCCGCTTCTCACTCCCACTGGTCATGTCCTCCTACTTGGTTCCATTTTGTTGGCACCATTGATGCAGGTCTACAGTGGTCTACAATGTATACTTACAAATCATGGGGTTAACCCTGATTAAGTGCATGTGGATAACATTAATGCTTTAGTAGCTAAAATTCCTTTCTCATTTTTTATCCTGGTGAATTGATTGACAGAGACATAAGGGAAACTTGAAAGCCTTCTCTGCCTCATTTTCCCTTGAGTGTAAAGCAAGCCCTAGTTAGACCCTACACTCCCTCTCCTCCAGGTCCCACTCACCATATTCTCCAGGGAAAGTGTCCAAAAGGAAAAGAGCTTTCAGAAAACTGAAGGGGATTCTTGTCCACACATCCAGAAGTGCCTCCATGTTCTTTCCAGTTTTTTTTTTTCTTGCCAAATATCTCTGCCCCTGTGATGCTTTCATCTGTCAAAGATGAATAAAGCCAGACATATAGTTAAAGTAGTAAGGACAGATTTTGATTAGTTAAACCCTATTGCAATAGCAAAAAGAGTCCAGTGCGATCTGAACTCATTTTGGATTTGTCCAGAGGTGACCGGGCATTTTAGAGGGAGAATGGAGAGATAGGGAGGGTGTTGAGTGGGGGTTCAGTTGATTCAGGGAAGTGAAAAATTACAAAAGTGAGAAGTATAGGTTGATCCATGTGAAATTCATTTGGGTTTGCTAACTGGCACTTATCCAAGGGAGGCTGCTACCCTCCCAGAGATTCAGACACAGAGGCCTCACATCTTCAGATATTGGTTGGAACAAACAGTAAATTCAATTGGAAACTGTGAATTTTCTCAAGCAGGACTTTAAGGGGGGCTAGGTCATCCTAAGGAAGTGGGCTTGAGCTATTAGAAACTACATTAGTGTTTGTTCAAGTCTTTATAGGTCAAGGTTGCAGCCTAGTTGAGAAGAGGGCTCAGAGGGGTCTTGCTTGAGTTTGGTAGAGGAGGAATCTTCTCACATCTAAACTTGGAGAGAAGGAGAGATGACTCTGCCTCAGGGTCTCTACCTTCTCTCTAGAACTAGTTGATTCACTGGGCCAAAACCCTAAATTCTAGCCTATTTTAGCATTTCTATAGTGGTTCTTTTTTCCGGCTTTCCTTACCTGCTGTTTCTTGCCACATCTCAGGGATACTTCTTGAGAAGGAATGAGGGAGTGAATGGCACATGGGGCCTAGAATATGAATGATGGAGAAACAATAAAAGTTTAACACTTCAGCAAACAAATATAAACAGTGATTGAAGGGGAAATTAAAAGAATGTAATAAGGAGACATGTGAGAAGAATGTAACAAAAAGAGAAAATGAATGAGGAAGAAAGATTTATAGCAAAATTTAGTAAAGTCAGATCTTCTAAAGATTTACATCTATTACCTATTTTAAACCAGTATCCAAATATAATTGGATGTGTACTATGTAGTGATTTATTGGTATTCTCACCACTTTCTCTTAAGTTGTCTGAAAACTGTTTAGCGGAAAGACATGCTGTCTTCTGATGAGTATGTGATGGGTCAATGCTTCTAGGTGTAGTGTGGAGGTTGACTATTGATTAACACATTATTTACGAGACCATTTTTAAAGAAGGCATGAAAATATATTGCACCTTGGCAGATAATACATTATAAATGCTGGAACTTACGGGAATGGTGCTTGGTTCTAACCTCTCAGGAAGACATGTGGTGTGTCTTGAGTCTATGGCCATCTGTATGAGGCAATTTAAGGTGACAATGAAAAGTCCTTTATTTTTTAATTTTGGAGTTTATATACCTAAAGGGTCCTAGAAAGTTATGCCAGCTCGGGGTATCTGGGTGGCTTTTTTCCTTAAATATCTGACTCAAGCTCAGCTCAGGTCTGGATCTCAGAGTCCTGAGTTCAAGCCCTGCTTTGAGCTTCACAGATGGCTGTGGAGCCTCTTTAAAAAGAAAGAAAAGAAATAAAAAGGAAGAAGAATGTTATATCAGCTCTGATATTGGGCAGGTCGTTCTTTTAAACCTTAGTTTTCTCAAGAAAATGCAGAAAATAGTGTTTCTATGTAGTGGGAATTAAATAATATACTGCATTTAAAGCATTTAATACTTGGTTTGAACAGCAATAGTTCAGTGATAGTATCATCATCATCATGATTGTTGTGACTAAAGGCACATAGTTTGGGTATGTCCTTCTTAATAAGGCAGTACTGCAGTATCATTATTTATGTCATTATTCAAAAGAACCCCAGCATGCTACAATGATCTTAAATACTCTTTCTATACTCCTTCACAATCAAAGTCAAAATCAAAGTGGAATTTGTATCCAAACAAGAGGTTGATGAGTAAGTGTATCTGGATTTTCATTCTGGCTTGCTGCCTATTGCTCTGTGACTTGGCAAAGGCATTTTATCTTTCAAATCTATGTTTTGTTTTGTTTTTTAAGTCTGTGAAATGGAACATTTGGAGGAAATAAGTGCAGAAATCTAATCTATTCTAAAAGTTTTATTTTTCGTTTAGTTATCTATATTCAGAATCAACTACTAGAGTAAACTTTTTTCAGCGTTAAGCATAGTCAACATATAGATTACAAGTCTCCTGTTGATGTCTTTAGCTGTTTGCAGTTCATATCTGAAGTCTTTTATTTTTATTTTTTAAAATTTTTTATTAACATACAATGTATTATTTGTTTCATGGACACAGGTCTATGATTCATCAGTCTTACACAATTCACAGCACTCACCATAGCACATATCCTCTCCAGTGTCCATCACCCTGCCACCCCATCCCTCCAGCAACCCTCAGTTTGTTTCTTGAGATTAAGAGTCTCTTATGGTTTGTCTCCCTCTCTGATTTCTATCCGAAGTCTTTAAAAAGCAGTTGGGATGGTGAAAAGAAGTCTAAAAAGAGGGTTTTATTACTCCACATTTTTAAGAAAAAATAATTTTTATTATAGAAGTTTTATCTGTCTCTTATATAATACTTACAAAATAGAGGAAGCTATCAAGAAGAAGTGAAATTCACTGTCCACTCTCCCTCTATAAACTTCCTCCAATCTTTCCCCCAAGATAACCAATCTTGACATGAAAGCTATGAAAATCTTAGGAATTTAAGATGCATATAAAAATATAGAAAATAGGACTATGTATTAGGTGCTTTCTCATTTAAGACTTTTATTCTGGGCATTTAATGGAATCATACAGCATAAACATATCATCATTTTTAACAGCTGCATAGTATTCTTTTGTAAAATGAATCAGCTTATTTACCAAATCTGAAACAATTAATACTTAATATTGTTTGTTATACCTAATTATAATTGGCAATGCTTTGGATATTTATTGCTTATTGATGCAAGAATTTCTGTTAGATAAACTTGTAGAGATTGAATTTCTGGTATGGATATGTGAATTTCTTTTTTTTTTTTTCCATCGAGTAGGCATTTTATTTTTTATTTTTTTTTTAAATTTCATTTCTTTTCAGCATAACAGAATTCATAGTTTTACAACACACCCAGTGCTCCATGCAATGCGTGCCCTCCATAATACCCACCACCTGGCTCCCCCAACCTCCCACCCCCCGCCCCTTCAAAACCCTCAGGTGGTTTTTCAGAGTCCATAGTCTCTCATGGTTCGTCTCCCCCCCAATTTCCCTCAACTCCCTTCTCCTCTCCATCTCCCCATGTCCTCCATGTTATTTGTTATGCTCTGCAAATAAGTGAAACCATATGATAATTGACTCTCTCTGCTTGACTTATTTCACTCAGCATAATCTCTTCCAGTCCCGTCCATGTTGCTACAAAAGTTGGGTATTCATCCTTTCTGATGGAGGCAT